>VZTO01008551.1:0-148564 GCA_013400615.1 Syrrhaptes paradoxus
CCTCTGCCACCTTGATTTAAAGGGTAGGGGAGACCTCCCACAGCCAAAATTGGCCAGAGGCAGGTTTAATCACCAGCGTGGGATCTCTCTCCCTCCATCCTTAGGCACCATTTCATCACTGTATCTAAGAATGGCTGGGGATGCCTTGCTCCTCTTATCCATATTTAAATACTCTTAGAGAAGGAATTTGGGATCATCAAGTTTAATAGACCTCAAAATGTTTAGAAAAGCAGAGGGGGGAAGAAAGGGGTAGATAAATATATGCACATACATTACACATACAAAAAAAACCCCCACCAAACACAAAACCAGAAGGAGGAGGAAGGAAAAGCTGTATGACAGCACAGGAGCCCTTCTAGCACAAGAGATGGGTGCACACGCTGCCAGGAGAGAGGGAAGACTGAAAGGTGCAGCTCCTGAGCACCAGTGAAACCAGGACAGCATCCCAAGTGTTGGGACGAGAGGGGGAGAAGAACCGAGCCCAAGACGCAGCTTGCTTTTAGCCCAAGCAGACCATCTCAAACAAGTCACGTTGGCTGGTCCATTAGAAGTGCAGACCAGAAGAGGAGCAAGCCGTCCTCAGGGGCACTGCCCAGCACCCCGAGAGAGGTGGCAAGAGCGAACCTGTTGCAAAAGCCAGCTAGAAAGCTTCTGCGGGAGAAGTTTTCCGATTCAGAAAGCACAAAGCCCTGGGAGACTGTTGAACTCGCTTTCCGCAGCCATCAGGAGGAAGGTGGGGCTGAGATACTCCATCCAGGAAAGGCCATTAGGGAAAAAAACCTCAAAACTATTTGTTCCTCACCAATCTTCCTCCTCTATTGGAAGGAGGGGATGCTCTCAACGCAATCATCCACCTGGGAGCAGGGTCCCAACAGAGACCGCCAGACCAGCAAAGCAACCTTCCCCTGTTTAATCAGCCTCACTCTCCTCATCCAAACCCTCCAACCACATTGCAGCCACTGTGGAGGGGAAAAAAGAGCCAGAACAAGGAAATTAGCTCTCTCGTGCTCCAGAAAAGCCCTTGGAGGGGGGATCAGGAGCTGCAGAGCATCACGGTATGTGGCCAGCATGCGCTACGAGAACTTGGCGCAAGGTTTTGGGATATTTTTGCATGGGATGAAACAAACAGCCCCACCCAAATACACACCAATTAAAATAAATAAATGAATAAAATCTCTTTCCAGACCAGGCCAAGGCGGAGCTGGATATGTTTTTCTCCCAGTTAAAGCAGGGGATGTGGGGGAAGAACCTGGCTTTTGTACAAGCTAAGCACCACGCCGGATGATGCTGACGCAAAACTCTTGCCTGCACATCGCTGACACCCCGAGGTTAAACATGCCTCTGGGGCAGACAGACACCTCACCTCACCTCCTAATTCCCAAAAACCACAGACAGAAGAGCGGGCACCATGGGATGGAGGGAGCAGAGCAAGGGAAAGAACCACCATGAACCCAAGAGGATTTGCTCCCACCAAAGCTCCTGCACGGTGCAGAGACAAGGACTCAGCCCAGGCATCGCTTGCTCAGCGACCCTCGCTGTAAATTTGGGGCAGTCGAAGGGCACGCACCCCAGGTCCTGCCCTGGGTCTGTCCACTCCCTTGTGAAGCCAGGGGGACTTCTGCCAGCAAGACAAACAGCAGCAGGCTCCAGAGATGGGCTTCTCATCCAGACACTCAGAGCTGGTTTAACTCACAAACCCAGCAGAAAAAAAAAAAAATTAAAAAAAAATCATTTGGTGTTTTTGTTGGGTCTCTTTCTTGCCAGGCTGGTGAGTTAGATCCGACAAGCACTGCAGCCTGCACTAGATAAACAGAAGGAGTGTAGGACTAGAGCAAGGATGATAAAAAAAAGGGGAGGCTTGCCCTTTTTAAGTCATTGCATTGTCAGATTGCCTCCAGCTGCCTCCCAACCCAAATCCTGGGAGCCACGATGGCAAGAAACAGCCAGATGCTGCCAAAGCCCCGTCCAGTAAGTGCAAGGATTGAGAAAGAATGGAAAAAGAACAAAATGAACCTGCCCAAGGATCCCATTCTGGGCTGGGCAGCCCACGAGCTCGAGAAAGCCAGCTAGAAGAGAGCCCACGCAGACGCGTTCACAAAAGAAGGGGCTGTCTGGAACCACTGCGTTTGGCCTCAAGACCCTAATTCCAGCCTCAAACCCTGCCTGGGGGATGGAGAAAGCAGCCAGCCAAAAGCAGAAGGTGGAAGGCTCTTTGCATTTTTCAGGTTGACCCACAGAAAGAGCACACAGGTAACCCTAAACGCCCCTCTGGAAACGACCCCAGGCTCCTACTCGCACTTGCAGAGAGCTGGTATTGGATGGTCACAATGGAGATGGTCTTGAACAGGCTCCTGGACCAAGGAGAGACCAAGGAATCCACCAGCTCCAGGCTCTGGCACCCACAGGCACACCAGCTCAGCAGAAAATACGTCTTCCCAAGGCAGGTGCAGGCAAGGCAGTCTCCTGTAGCGCCGCTTCCCATGAACACGAGTTGCTGAGCTTGCTACTGACTGAGCATCTGAACCAGCACCTCCTGACCGAGGTCTCGGATGCCACCATGACCCAATCCAAACAGACATTTTTTTCTTGTGGGTTTTAAGCCTGTACAGGTTCCTCTCATTTCTAAAAGATCACAGTGATACCCCTGCTCTCTATGCCAAGCTTACCTTTCACGTTTCCACGGAGCCTTCCTACGGCCAGGTGATGAGACCCACCATTGGCTGGGCAATAAACAGGGTGACCCCCGTGCCGTCTCCCGAGCGGCACCACGATCTGAGATTGACTGCAACAAGGAATCGCCCATTTTGTACCACTGTTAGCAAGACTCGATGCATCATTTAATTGCGTGGTCCCCTGAAAGCTCAGAGGAAGAGTACGACCGTACCTCCCAGCCTTTCCTCAGGAGTCTTGAAATACCAACTAAGAACCAACACCGTTGCTGCCATTTCAACAATGGGGGAAACTGAGACATGGGAGGTGACATGACCATTCCTGCTCACCCAGCTGGCCCCTGGCAGAGAATCCATCTCCCCGGAGGTATGGTCCAGTCTGAAACCCACAGGACCAGACACGGGGTCATTTCCACAGCCACCTGTAGTGAGCATCTCCCCGGGGAGACCCACCCCAAGCATCCCCCCGGGAACAAGCTGAGCACGGGGAGTTAATATTTTCCAGAGTGGTCCCACGGGAGCCAGGCAGCAGCAGGCACGGCTGCTCGCTGGTCTCCCAGCATCGCTCTGTGCAGAGAGGTTTAATGCTGGTGATTCACATTTCACCCAAGGGAAAGGTGAAAAGCTAGACCTCTCCCCCCTTGGTGGAGAGATACAGAGCCCTGGAATTCCTGTTTATAAAACCGCAATCAGTGCAAGCGCAAATTGAGTAGGATCAGTCAAGAATAGGAATTGCCATCAATTTTTTTTTAAATTAAAAAAAAATGCAATTTAAAACTGCTCTGGCTGCTGAGCTTTCATAAAAGCTTTCCAAGACTGCGTTTCTATGTTGCATGTCACCACGGAAGACACACAAGATGCAGCAAATTCCCCCAAGTTAATTTGAATTATGCCACAAACCAGATGTGTTCTGCGGTGCACAGAAACCCTTTTTTTCTTCAATTTCCCAACGACTGCTGCTGCATCCCATCAGCTCCTATTATCCCACCACACTGCCTGACACCCCATAACGGATCGTGACACCCTCACATATCATCGGGAGAGACGGGAGCAGCCCCATGCAAGCTGGGAAGAGCATGGATAGTCCCGTGGTATTGCAGGAGAAAATCTGATGGGAAGCTGGGGCTGCTGCCTTGGTGGGAGAAGGTATTTGGGAGAGATTTCCCCTTTCTGCACTGACTGAGAGCTCACAAGCAGGCAGCACGAAGGTAGAATTAACCGATGAATCATCTGGAATTTCACCCTCCGGGCTCAGCCGCCAGCTTGTGGAAAATGCCACCGATCTAATCAGGAGCTTTGAAAGCAGGAAGGAATCACTAGGAACACCCAGCCTGGCCTCCTGCCTGAGAGCAGGTTGTGTTTTTCACCCAGAAGTTGCTCCCTCACATCCAATCACCCAGGGCTGGGGAGGCATCTGCCACTGCACCACGGATGTAAGCTTGAGACTAAGCTGAGAAAAAATACATGAGACCCTTGAGACACCTATTCCAGGGGTTGGACCCCTCTCATCTTTAGAAAGCATTGACCCAATACCCATTTTCTGACCTCAGCTTGCAGTCGCTGTACCTGGCTGGGTCTGGGCCACGAGCGCAGGGACATCCAGTGACATTTTCCAAGTGCTTCACGAAGCTAGAAGGGAACGGTGCTGCTTCCACCACGTCCTTCTCTGAGACCTTCCCACCTCTAAGGGGTTCATTCAAGGACTGCTGCCGGACACGCTTTCCCACTGCCTTTCCCTGGCTCCCCTTGGAGCCCAGGTCACAAACATTTTGTGTTTGGTGCTCTTGCTCATCGCTGCATTTCCGACCCTCTCCATGCCTCCAGATAACATCATCAACCGCCACATCAACCCTCTCCTTCCCGCTCTTGTGGACATAACCATGCCCATGGGAAACATGCCCTCCGGTACGACCTGACGTTGAGGGAACCAGTTCTCCTCCCTTAGAGCCTACAGATCTTCCACGTCAGCCCGTGTCTCTCCATTTCTGCCGTTGCCGTGACTCAAACCAACCCTACGTATCCAAAGGTCCACTCGCCCACCTGTGCTCGCAGGGCAGCGCAGGGTCACGCCGCGCTGTCCCTTTCAGTAGGGTTGTTGTAAGAAGAGCTCAGTGCTGAGCTGTAAGGTAAATTTTCCAGATGCGAGTCGTTCCCTGCATCGCATACACCAGGGGAAAAAAAAAATAAAAAAGAAAAAAAAAATCCAGTTTTACAGCACTTCTGGTAAAGGAATGCTGAGAATGCGTCATAAACACTCCCCCCATCAAACAGGTGGTAAATTGAGCCGTGAATGTTTGAAACACTGTACTGCAGAGAGGCAGTGGGAAGGATTTGGAGTTCTGAGGCTCTTTCAGTCAAATGGTTTGTTCTTTCCATTCCTCAATTTACTTTTTTGTTGTATTTGAGATGATGAGGAAGGTTTTCTCTGCCTTTCTCTCCTGGTACACCATGCTGGCTGCTCAGGATGGGTAAGCAAGAGAAGAATAGTGAGTCCCTGGGTCCACGAGGGCTGCCCTGGGAAGGCACAGCCCAAACCGTGCCCCGGGGCTGCTGCTCTCTGCCTGTCAGGTTATTGGTTTGTTTTTTTTTTCTGGATAAAAACCTTTCGAAAGTGGGAAACAGGCAAACAAAGAAACCGCCCCACAACCTTTCTTCCCCCAGTGAGGATATTTCAGCTGTCGCAGATGAAAGAGCCAAGGCTAACACGGCACATTGCACGTGCTTTCCATGAATTTTTGCCAGAGGTGGTTTCTGGACAGACTGAAGGAATGCACTTAGCACACTGTTTGCCCCGTATAAAAACACCGAATTAGCATTTCTCCCCATGATTCTCAGCGTGATATTTCTACGTGTGGAACAATACAGGACAAATAAAAACCCATTAAAAAAACTCTTGTAAAACTGCACAGCACTGGGTCTTCTTCCGTTAATCCCTTGGCTTCATCGGCCTTTCCGCCCACTGATAGGAACAAGGGTCTCCTCCACAGGGCTCTTATGCTTATCGACAATCTCTGCTCGTCAGGATACCGCTGGAGTGGGTGGCCACCCCCAGCCAAAGACAACGATCCCAAAGAGTACCTGGAGATGCTCGGTCAGGCACGGGGCTGGCGATGGGAAGGTGGGACCCCCTCATGGGCAAGCAGACCAAAGGAGAGCAAGGCAGCGTTAACAAGGGGAACGTCAGCGTCTTGTGCTTTTATGAGAGGAGCAATGTTTCTTTAAGCCTGGCATTAGAGTGCAGAAGCAGCACTCTAGGGTTAAGAAGGTTAGGCATTACATCCAGAGTAGTATTATCAGATGACCTGAAGCAAGGGCTTGTATTAAAAAAATGCCTTAATTAAAAAATACAGGTCAGAACCAGTTTAAGCTCCCAACCTCCAGTTATATTCGCTAATTAGAAGGCTTGGGCGCATGCCTCAGCGTGATGGATGAGCCCTGCCTGCCTCATGGCATCACGTGAAGAGATGGGACACGGCTCCCCAGGCAAGACTGCACCAGCTTTCTTAATTTCTATTCACCTCTTTTTTCTTTCCCTGGAAATTAATAGACTGCAGGCATTCAGGAACCAGAAATGAGCACTGGCTCCTCTTGGCTTCTTCACTCTGAACTTCAACTTGCACATTTCTTCTAAGAAGAATTGTTTCATACCCTGGAGGATGCCCTATGCCTCTGCAGGGGGTTCTCCAGGGCTCCAAACCTTGCTTCAATGGAGGTCTACGTCTTGTTCCCAGGAGAGGTTTGCTAGGAAACAGACCGCAAGCAACCGCATCTAAAGTGTGCGAGTTGAGCCACGCTGAGCGAGAGGCAGGAGTTACGGCTCAGTCCCAATGAATGGCTCCTGATTTTCACCAGAAGACACAACGCTGACCATCTCCACCCCGTTTGCAGACACACATGTGGATGCCCTGCCTCCCTCGGATGCAGGTGGGATGTTTGTGGCTGGGATGTAGTTACAGGATGAGTTTTAAGCTGAAAGAGGGTAGATTTACACTAGATATTAGCAAGAAATGTTTTCCTGTGCGGGTGGTGAGGCAGTGGCCCAGGTTGCTCAGAGCAGCTGTGGATGCCCCATCCCTGGAGGGGTCCAAGGCCAGGCTGGATGAGGCTTTGAATCCAGAAGGTTTCACCGAGTTGTTTCAATTCCTTGTCGGAGAAGAGCAAACCCTCCCCACGAACCTCACCGGGGTGGTCCTGCTTGAGATGTTGCCTTGGTGTTTGGACAAAACTGGCTTTTCACTCAGAGAAATCTCTCGTCACTTGTACAAAAGCAAGCCCTTCCCCAGGCTCTGTGCTGACCACTGCAGGTTTTCCCTTCCACATTAAAACTTCAGACGCCAGAAACCAAATTGTGCACTCAGTAAGAAGCTTGTAAAAAAAACCAAAGCAAACTAAAAACCAACCTTCCTCTCTTTTTTTTTACTACAGTGTATTATAACCAATTGAAAATTCAAATAACTTGCATGTTTCATTTGTTTATTTGCTGCCGTAAGTAGATACTTTCCTATACAGCCTGCAATTCCTTTGGGAAAGCAAATTGGTAATCTGATAGAAAAAACCGCAAATGGGAGAAGGCCTTCCAATTTAGAGGGAAAAAAAAAAGGCATTTCCTTGCAAAAAGTAAGGTTCATTACTCGGTTATTTCAGCATGCAAGCAAATTTAGCAGGCACTCGGTAGATATTTCAGATAAAACGGGAAAGGGAGTTGTTGCAGCGACAATTGATTTGTTTGGCATTAGTTCTGCTGTGCGCTGTCGGCGTGCTTCTCCACTAAAGGACATTATTGCTGTCCTCCTCCTTCATTTACATAATTAAAACAGACGAGTTGGTGAGGCACCTCATCCACTTTCATGCTGGAGGAAGAGAAGGCGAGGTGGTCTCCATCCCACCATCAATCGACCCAGGACACACCTCAAGTGACAACAGAGCACCTTTATCGGGCTTAGCATCAGAAGACACCAGGCAACCAACCCTCAATCGCTCCTGCCCACCATTTCCACCACCCTCCACCCATGCAACGCACGGAATAACTCACTAAACCTCTCCAGCACTCAACAGCGGTGGCAGAAACCACCCAGAGCCCCCACGGTGAGGTCACCAGCCAAGGACCACGCAATGCAGAGGGCAAAGAACGTCTCCATCGGTGGCAATTTGTACAGCCCTTCACATTGTGCGGCTCTAATCGCTCATCAGAGCCACACAGTCCTGGCTTGACAGATCTCACATTTCTTTGTAATCCCTGCGGGCTCCAGCCCAAGCCCTGGGAGCTCTAGAGACAAGTGTTCTCATGTGACGGAGTGATCGGTGAGAGCCACCGACAGCTGAACGCACCAGGAGAGCGTTGACTCAATGGCACCTTCCAGCCAACACCATCGTAAGGCTCCAGCATCCCAAAAAGCCGCATAGGAAAGAAACAAAGAGGTGATGTCTCTTTTTGGAGAGCATCATCCGGGCGTTTGGTCCTTTCCTGGCACAGCAGAGCATGCACAGAGGATCGGAGCAGGCTTCCCTCCATCCCGGATTTATTACTGGAGAAGACATCTCTGAGGAAGCCCGCGGGGTTTCTGGTTCTCATCTCCCCCTCCCTGCAGCTGCCTCATCGCTCAGCGCCACGAGGTCCACAATTCATCAGCAACAGCTGGGAGACGAAAGCATGAACAGGCCCTCGGAGAAGTTACTGAAGGGCAAACCCTGCCCCAACAGGCACCCCACAACCTCTCATCCATGAGGAGCAGATGGAAGGGGGGCACGTCACAGTGAATGCCAGCCCTGGGTGTGCGGGTTGCATCGATGGCAGGTCCAATGGATGCAGGCACCTGCAGGTCTGAGGGGGAAGATGCTTCAGCCCCAGCTGCTTCTCACCAGCGGAGATCTGGTTTTAGTAGACAGATGCTACTGAATCACCCCGAATCCCATCCCTGTCTCAGGGATCCCAGCAGGACGGTGGTGCTTTGCAGTGAGGCTGGTGAGGATAAACCACAGAAAGGCTCAGCCTTCAGGAAGATGCTGAGAAATCCCAAGTGTCTTGTCTGAGACCCAGTGAGGATGGGGCAGAGGGGAAGAAACACTGAGCACGGAGCACCCAGTCCTTTAATTCTAAACTCTGATGTGATACCTTTAGCCTAAAACAACCTGTTCCTGACTTGCAGGTGAGAAGCATGGCTTTCCCTATAAAAGGCAGGGAAAAACATATATTCTATGCTGCCTCCTTAAAAGCTGTGAACTGAAAAGGAAGAAGACCCACGCACCCATGTTTCAAACTCTGGGATTTTAAACATTGCCCCTGAGCTAAGGGTGGGGAGACCGGGAGAGTCCCCAGGGGGAAGCTGGGTCCCAGGGCTTACAGCTCAGCTTTAGCACACCGCAAAGTGAAAAAAAAAAAACACCAAGGAAAACTGATCTGAAATAACCCTGAATCCCAAAGGGGGATTCCAAGAGCTTCACCAGAGCATTTGCACTCAAATTGTTCCCCAAGGGAGCAGCAGGACCGACATCACCAGACATCTGCCCTGGAGCACCAGCTATTCCCCAGGCGGGAGACCCCCAACACTCCCCCTCTCTCCTGTCTCACCACCTTTCACATCACATGTGGGCTTTCCTGGGACTGCTCCTCCACCTAACAGCCTACAGGAGGAATGTGGCACGCCAGGTTTGTTTGGATAAGGCAAGAAGGGGGATTACCGTCAGCTTTCTAACAGAAAGCTGGCACCGCCGTCAGCTCTTCCATGGGTATGACGTTCTGCAGATAAAAATTGGACCCAGGAGGAGGAAGCCTCTGAACTCCCCAAATTACCGACAGTCCGGGAGGAGCAATTAGGCAGGATGCCAAGCCATAGCTAATGCTTTCCAAAAATAACTGAGTCAAAAGTCCATAAACATCAGGAATTTCTAGCACAGGAACACCAGCCCGTGTGTTCTCCCATCCCCAGCCAGAAGCAAGCCCTGCAAACCCTTATGTGACGGTGGGACTTCGATCATCCTGGACAGTCGGGACCAAGAAGCTATTTTATTTTTTTGGGGAAAATCCTACGGACCGCACATTTTCTGCACACAGCCTGCCCAGCCAGGTCAATGCACGGAGATCCGCGACACGCCGCGTTTCAAACACCGGAGCTGAAACGTGCATGTTTGCTTCTCACTAAGCCCGGGTTTGCTTCGGTCATTGCCTGGCTGAGATGAAATGCAGGACGGAAAGTGCCTCAAGGGTTTGTTTATTTTTTTTTTGCTTGGAGATGCAGAGTCATCTATGCGGAAACACTCACAAGGCTCAGCACTTTCCCCAAAACGACCTCAGGAGGAGAGCCAAGCAATCGTACTGAGGTCTTAGCACAATTCCCACACGGATTGTATTCTTCCAGTGGCATAGCTTTATTTTCCAAAGTGACAAACCATAATCCCCATAGCCTGGCTGCTCCAGCAATGCAGAACACCCCCTATCTGATGGGCAAAAGGAGGCAGGGATTCAGTAAGGCATGGGCAGGATATTTTTCACCCTTCTCCTGTTTCAATCAGACATTAGTATGTACAGTGTGTGCTCTGGAACTAGTTTGGGCTGATCCTCTTTGTTTTGCCTTTCAGCACTGCAGCTTTTAAATTCGTATGGCATTAGCCTGCCGGGGAAAACGCAAGGCTGGCGCGCTCCGAGTCGGTTACAAGAGCCACGAGCTTTGGTTACGGGTGACAGCGCATCCAGAAGCAAGTTCTGCACTGAGCAGGGTCTGGGAGGAGAGCCTGGGATGAGTTTCCATCACCAGTGGTAGAACAGAGCATAAGGGATAACTCAGCCCCTTCTCAGAACTGTTATTCGTTTTTTAACCAAGTATCTAAACCACACTGACGGTGTTTCCCAGATTTTTCACACCTTTCAAGTATCCAAGTTTCAAGTGAAGTTGTCCAAAAGTCTCATTATCAACCATTTCAACTTTCTACTTAAAAAAAAAAAAAGGTAGTTACAATTTACTTTGACATTAATACATATAAGAAACGGTCTTAAAATTACACCTATTACACACCTCTTTGGTGAAAAACCCCAAAGCTTCAAGTTTTGAAGTCCCATTTGAATTCAAATTATTCTTCTTTTCACACTGAGAAAATACTGGTGATTGATGCAGGTTTTCAAACACTTGTCAAGGAGTCTTTTACAAGACGAAGTGCAAAGAAAAAGAAGAATCTGCTTTTTTTAAAATAAAAAAAAATGCATTTTTAACAGATAAAAACACCACCATAAAATAGATGTAATGAAATAAAACCAGCAAAGCGAGTTCCAAAGGGTGGAAGATACAGAGGCAGATCTGGGAAGAAATAAAGAGAAGACTGGCATTTATCTGGAAAAGAAGGATATCCATTAGCAAGCACCTGTTCATCTCTGTTCCCCTCTTTTAGGGAGCGTCACCCACTGCACTGTTCCTCTGATTTTCCTACTACAGGTCACCGCCACGCCGTGGGACAGCAGAACACAGCCACCGCTGAATAATTCCCTACGCTCAGCTGCAGAGAGCTGGAACACACAAATTACCTCTCTATTTATAAGGGAGGGATATTCACCCCGGAGTGCAGATGTATTAGCAAAATCTTGAGTTAGAATGTGGCAGCTGGGGGGCCCTCCAGCCTCCCGGTGTGGCTGACAATTTTGGGGAGGGTAATGCAAAGCAGGCAGGGACCCTAGTGCTGCGCCGGCTCCCAGCACCCAGCTGGACGGCTCCACTGATGGAGCCGACGCACCGGCTCCCGGGGCTCCATTCCCGCTTTTCCTGCCAAAAGCTGGCGGCAGGGAAGAAGTGAGCAGCTGATGGCCTCAGACAAAAAGCTGGGACAGGCTCTCAGGGAATTTGCCAAGCAGGGAGGTGTTTTTTTCCTCAACTTGCTTGTTGCCAGCAAAGTAAAGACAAATTATAGAAAGGTATTTAAAATGCCTCAAAGACTATTGAACTCCTGAAGAATTCTGTCTGCAGAAAGACATCCTGCTCCCACCTTTTTTCTGCTTTTCTTCCTTCCAGCCTCTTCCCCAGCACCACAGCAGCGCCCCTGAAAGGACAGCAACGCCAGAGCAGTGGAGAGCAAGCAAAGCCCCACGGGGAAACCCCTCTCCCTCTTCTGTGCCAGGTCAGCCCAGTTTTATTGGGCACGCATTCCAAAAAACCACTCAAATTGATTTTTCAAGTTATTTTGCAACACCTAGGACTTCCAGCCAAAGGATGGAGACAAGCACTGCTGGTTCGGTGCAGAACCCATGGGTGGCTGCCCACCTGCAACGCCCACCGCTGCCTTCCCCGCAGACGCTGGAGCCCACGGACAAGCCCAAGCAAACAGATGAATCCTCAGCTCTGGAGCAAACCAGCACACAAATCACACCGATTCAGCTCAACAAGGGGGCTCAACCCAAATGCCAGCAACCTCCGCGGCTGCACACCTCCAGCTACAGCAGCCCCAGCGGCACCATCACTCACGATCCTGTTTCAATAGGGAGTGTTTTCAGTAAAAACCACAACTTACCCAAATGCACGACTCTAGTGTAAGTGCAGGTGAAGAACAATCCCAGCCATCACCATGGCCCCACTGGGGGAGCTGGGAAGAAGAGATGGGGGGCCAGCTGGGCAGGAGAAGCCAGGGGTGATCCCATGGACCAATGTGCTGGCCACCGGAGGGTTTTACATCCATCTCCGACAAGCTTCTGGATGAGTTTTTGATGAGGGGGAGAAGAAGAAAAAAAAAAAAAAAAAAAGAAGAAAATTACTGAGAGTTGCAAGATGACAGACCTTCTAAGAGGTGCAGATCTACAGTCCATGATCGCTTTTGTGTTTCACTCTATTTCTCCAGCTTCGGGCTGCACTGCACACCTATCAGCTGCAATGGTGACTCTTCCATTAGTCCTGCATGAAAGTCATTTGCCCGGAACAAAACAACAGCCAAAAAGTCAAAAGCAACTATTGACACCAGATGTCACCTGGACTGAAGGGTTGGACTATGCAGAGCTGGTGGAGGGGAAGGGGACACAACGTTAAACAGAATGCTGGGTTTCAGGCATCATCTGCTGTGTTCTGAAAGGCAAGCCCTCACCCAGCAGCATTGCTCAGGATCCCAGCAGGGCTCCACCGGAGTGACATCCTCAGCCATCACAAGTCAGAGCTCTGCTGAGCTCGGGGGGCACTGCACCCACCTTCTCCAGCCACGGGACTTGGCCCCTGCATTTGTCAGCTCAGCATCCTAGGATCCTGACAGCACTCTGCTTCTTCCAGGACAGTCCAAGCCTCGGCCAGAACGCCCCTCGGTTCAAGTGAAACCATTCCCAGAGTTGTGGTTTTCCACCTACAATTACCAAGAGATTAAATTCCTTCCTTGCAAACAACCGTGATTGCATGCACTGATGTGCATGCTTTCAGAAGGGAGAGAGGGAAAAGGAGGGGAAAGAAGAGGTGGGAAGAGGATGAAAAGGAAACTCTAACCAAAGCATTGCTTTGGTTTTTTGGAACTGGTTGCAGTAACATAGCAGATTGTCCGCATTCGGGATATCCCTTGGCTCAGCGGTGGAAGGGGATCTCCAAGCTGTGTTCTCCAGCAAGACAGCTGCCACCAGCCAGCTTTCTGCAAGCCACGAGCTTTACATGGAGGCTGTGGAGCGAGATGCTCGGCTAGCACAAAGCAGCACTCAAGAACCCAGCCTCGTGGGGATCCAACAGATGTTTAGACCTAGACCAGAGGCTTCTGCCTGAGCAGCCTGGTGGGAAAGGTCACCACCAATGTGCTCCTTGTCCTCCTGCTCTCCGCTGCCAGCAAGCACATCTGAAACCCCAACTGGCTGAGCTTCCTTCCCCAGATGGCTGCCTCCAAGGAGGAGTTTAAGATTCCAGTCTGAGCCTCGAGGCAAAGCAAGACCATTTACCGATGGTTTTTTTAATCTTTTTTTCCTAACAGCACTGCATAGTGGAGTGTGAACTACAGCCGGCAGTAAAAACGAACTCACAAGATAACATCCCTAGGGAGAGGGCAAGGAAACACAGGGCTGGGATACAGAAGCTCTCACAGGGCAGGTGGAAGGCTGGATAACGAAGGGGTTTGCAGCAGGGGACAGCTTGGATTCAAGCAGACCGACACATCGAGCCTTTTACGTGTCATACATTTTTTTCCCCATGCTTTCCACAGGCAATTCTTGGCAGGATTTCTTGGACGTCACTTGGTGGAGAAGTGTTTAATCAGCATTCAGCCTTATTACGGGGCTGCCTCTGATTCCGGCCAGCGATACTAAGTGGTAATTTTTGGCTGCTTAATCGGGGCTGATTCATTTTAACAGCCTGCTTAACAATTGATACCATGTGGCCACGACCAAAGGCATTTCACCGTCTTCACTGAGATTTAAAGTAGGTGAGAAACGCTTTAAAAATGCATCATTACTGCAGGAGCGATAAAAACTTCATTTCCCTAACGAGGAGAAGGACTGGCCCCAGTTCCAGAGCGATTATCGCTTTTCTCCATCAGGTCATTCACTGACGCCAGATTCCCGAATTTGTTTTATAAAGCTGCAGAGGAAAAGGCAAGAAAGCTCCAGATCCTGGAGTCAAGCATTCACGTGCATCGTGCGTGCTCTCCTCAACTCCTGCACCACTTCGGAAGGACAAGTTTAGGTCTTCCAGCCTCAGAGCACGACCTCTGCAAGGCAGCTCAACAAAAGGAACTCCCAGTCTCCGTAAATCCTAAATCTCTCTTAGCCCATCCCACCCAAAGCACATTCTCCTCCCAACCCTTCAGCCAACACTCCGATGGACAAAACCTTACACACCTGATTCTAGCTTTAACACTGTATGTGTATTATTCTTGCATTGCTCTGGGGTTTGGTTTTTTGGTTGGTTTTTTTTTTTTTTTGAGCCAAACATCAACCACAGAATGCCTTACCTCAGGTTACGAAGCACGATGACAGATGTTTTTCTGTAATACATTTCGCAATTCAGAACTGCGGACAGCCAAGGAAAAGGTTTTGAGATGAGACAGTAATAAAATCATTTCGCATTCCTAAATCAATGCATCTGCTGGTTTTAAATTACAATTTTAGCAGTGACCTTTACTGCAACAGCAAAGTGGGCTGTTGTATGAGCAACCAAAGGTCCAAGACCAGCACTGGCTCCGGTATTGAGTTTCGAAGCCATGGCAATGCCAACATTTTCGGAAGACAATATCAACATTAGTCCAGCTAAAAAAGCAAAGACCTTCAGAACTGAAATCCCTCTGCAGGAGCCTGGTTCTGAGAAAATCCTGCTTTCTTTCCAGATGACACAGGATTGCCCCCCCCCGCAACACCCTTGGCCATGGCTGACCTAAACTGCCCCGAGAAACAGCGACAAAACTGAGGACTCCTCCTGAGTGCCCACTGCAGCTTCTGGGCTGCTCCTGGGAGCTCAGGGTGAGGAATGCATTTGCAGTGCGATCCCTTCATGCTGGGAGAGCTCCAGCTGCACACAGAGTCCCTTGGGCTGTGTCCTGCCCTACAGCCCGTCCTGCTGCAAGAGGGCTTCCAAGTTTTCAGGCTAGTCAAGTTCCTGGGCTGTCCGGCTCCAAAGGGAGCTGTTTCTCCAAGCTGCAGAGCTCAGCTTGGCTGGGAGACACCTGACTCGGACACCACATCCTCGGGCATTGCCTGGGAGGTTCAGACCTGGGAAGTCCATTGGTGCTTGGTCCCAGGGTGAATGCTGCCCAAGAGCAGCTCTCCTCCTATTTCTCCTTCAGTCTAAAACTTTGATCATTACCTTGGTGACACTGAGCGAGGACAAAGCCTGGAACATTTGCCCGAGCGTCTCCAGCTTTTTATTACAGCACCATTGAGGTCTGAACTTCCCAGCCCACTCTGGAGGTTAGCAGCAAACGATCAAACCCCAACAACAGAGCTGAACGTGAAATCCCCAGAGCACATCCACCTGCAGCCATTCCAGTGTTTTGTGCATAAAACCAGTGTCACTCCAAAGGCACAAATTGTAACCAGGTCAGTCCCCATCCACCGGGCGGTTTATTTTAGCACAGCCCGGCCATTGCACTTACGTGCGCATATTTTCCATCATTTCTTAGAAAACGTGGGCAGAGCACGAGCACATGTGTCGAGAGAGGAAAACAGGACAAAGGAAGGAGGAAGTCCATCTCCAAGAAATCACTGATTACAATTGCTCCCCAGTTGCCGTTCGCTCCACAAACAGAACAGCTTGCGAAAAGTCCAAGTTGGGGGGGATAAAATATCAGCCACGTGCCTGACTCACAGCACTGGGACTGAGGTTTGGGCACCGCTTCAAGATTTTCCCCATGGAGTCTATCCAAACCCTCTCTGCTTCTGATGTGGAATAATTTGGAAGTGTTTTTAGGCTGCTGGCTGGGATAACACACGGGCTATTGTAAACACACATGCAGCCGATCAGCACCAAACCCACACAAACGTGGTCTGCACGCACGTAAATAACTAGCATATATTCCTTTAAAAAAAATTTAATTGCAATGTTGAACTAAAGAAAAAGACAAAAATCACTAAGCAGGTCTTAAGCTAAACACCGAGTGTTTATGGAAAGTTATGTTTCACCTCATTTTAACAAATGAGACGTACCTAAACGCAGGCCACTAGGTTTAAAGAGCTGCGGGTAAGATGCAGCCACAACCAGCGATCATCCAAGGGCGTGCAGTGAAGCAAGACCATCATTTCCGTGGATGCTGTTCCAAAAATACTGCTGCTAGCTAAGAAAGTCTGGAAATGCAAGAGAGCGTGACGAGGGCACGGAGACCTGCACGGCTCAGAAATGACCTGCTGGAGACGCATGACCCAGGCTGGAGCTCTAATCCCGCATAACTGCGGTTTGGGGGGAAAAGGAGAGAATTGCTCTTTCAGAGTCATGGCTTTCTGCGATAATTTTCTTTTTTCTCCAATACAGTGGCCAGGAAGGAATTCATCTCACCTATGAGACCTGTCCCAGGTGGTATGAATGGGAGATGGTCTTTTGGACCTGCCCCAGTTTTCAAGGGAGGCTGATGGGAGATAAAACTCGGTGGCCTCAAGAGAAGCTACAGTCAGGCGTTGGCACCATCCAAACATGGCCACGCCAGGAGATGGAGCATTCCTATAAGACAGAGCATCTCCCCCGAGAGGTGTGATGTGACAGACCTCATATCAAGGCTGCTGTCTACCATGGCAACTGCTTTTCCTGCAAGAAATGGGGTCTTTCCATATCTGGCCCCACAAGGACTGAAGATCTCCAGGCATTTCCGTCCACCATGCCAAGCCTAGGCTGGGATTTAAAGAAAACGGCAGCAAACCAGTCTGTCAAGTTTATAGATGTTGAGTTTTTACATCTTGCCACTGGATGGATGTCGAGCAGAACCATTCTGGGTGTTGGTGGGGAGAGTGAACCTCAGGAGTGGGAAGAGAGGAAACAAGATAGCAGGAAGATTTCTCTGCAGTTACACACCTTGATAGTAACGGAGCAACGTACAACTGCATTGTGACTGCACCACCTGCAAAACAAGATTTTCCCAAGTAGGACGCAGCTGGAAACTGGAGTAACATTTCATGTGAAGAGGTGTTAAGTTCTTTGCTCTTCCACCACCAGCACTACTTTGACCAACCTTGTAGTTGGAGCGATACTTCAAATAAACAAAAGGAGTCATTCAGCCCTGACATGGCTCTTTGGTACCTGCTGGAATCACAGAGCATAGGGGTTGGATCCTACTTAAGAGGCCAGAAAAAAGGACTGATTAGAGCCCTCTATACAAGAACTCTTGTGATTCCTGCTCCAAACTGGGCTGGTTTTGCAGGAAATAGCAGGATGTTGACTCTGTCTTCTTAGAACAGCTTTGTTATAGACTCAATCCAAAGCCTGTTGAAGGGTGTGATTAGATCTCCTCCACCACAGCAGCCTCTGGGCAAAGCAGTGCCATCAACTTCTTCTGGCCCATTCATGGCGCTGGTCTGACGCATTTCCCCAAGTACAAGACTGGTGCCAAAATCCCACCAATCAAAACCCACCACCAACCATTCTACAAAGGAAGACAAAGTCCCTGATGCCAAACCCACCTAAGAACATGCAGAAAGGGTGTAATACAATCAAAACACCCACTAAAGAGGGGAGCGGAGAGCACAAATTTTACATGAGTTCATCACGCACAATACTTGGTTTAATTTAATCAAGATAGGAACCAAAGTGTGATCCCCCACAGAAAAATCCTTCCTCAGATCTTTTATCCTTGACCTCACCTGAAAGGCTTTACTTAAGCCCTCGAGACTGTAGGCTGGTTTGTATTGACAGGTTATATATTGGATAAGTTTACAGGTTATATATATAAAGCCATTGGGATCTTGCTTTTAGCTCTCCAGATTGACCATGACACAGCGAAGCCCGAACCAAGGACAAGTCCAAATTTGAGCCTCTTTTAACCTTAAGCTCCCATCCTGAGCCAAGGCGTGGGCGCAGGGTCCCGGCTTACCTCTGGCCAGGTTCCCCATCAACAGAAGGTCTTGGGGACAGAGCAGTTGGGCTGGAGTTTTTTTCACCCTGTAACCCACGGCACCACTGAGAAGACAACTCCTGCAAGAAAACTGGCTCCAGCTGGGGAGCCGCAGAGACGTCAAGGTGGCCAGACGGGTTTTGTTTTAACAGCAATAAACTAAACTGTTTGCAGCGCCCAAACACTTTCCAAGGAGAACCTGCGTCAGGCAGAACACAGGGTCTGAGCATCTCCAGGGCTGCGTGCTAACCACTCTAGAGAGCGGAAAGAAAGCCAAAACCCAAACCCAGGCTGGTGGTGGGAGAAGCAGCAGGAGGCAATAATCTCTGTGGGGCCCGTATTCATTTGGGCTTATAAATAGAAACATTAAGGAGACTCCCTCCAGAATTTAGTGCCTTTTTTTTTTTTAATGGGAGAAACATTAGGAGTACATGGTCTGTAAAGTCATTATCAGCAGACACAGAAAGATAAGGAACATTGATTCAGCTCAAGGCTCGGGACAGTTGGGTATCGTACAAGCACCCTTCACCAAGCCACGGTTTAGAGGTGGGGGGCAGGAACGAGGGTTCACGCGTGTCCTTTGAAGGGTTGATTAGCAAAACAGTCTAAGGATATTCCTAAGGCTGGAATAAATTAAGACACGCACTTTGGTGAGAAGCATAGGATGCTCTGTGATTTTATGGCATCCGAAGTGCTAAGAAAAGCACGGCACTGCCATGATTGCACGGCTATTCATGTGTTAGAGGTCAGAGAGCTGCAGAAAGGGCAGGTTTGGAGGTTACAAACATCTGCAGCAGTTATAATCAAAACGCATGCCATGTCCAAAGCTCTCCCTGCGGCTAAGTAACAAGCAAGGACCACGATAATGATGTAATACACAACTTACAGCACCCCTCCCGAGGTACCAGCTTAGCGTATAAATCAGCAGCTGATGCTGCAGACACCCTGCAGCACACAAACAAGACCTCACTATGCGATAGCCCATGAAGCCTTGTCCAGCCTCAGACGAGGGGAGCTGGCACACTGTTTGAGAACACGACTGAGACACTTGGCTAGAAGTCCAAGCAGCCCTTCAGACCTCTTCATGCTTGGTTCTCTCCAGGATGCTACAGAGGCGTCACCTAACAAGGCTCTGTCCCACCTCCGGCTGGGGTTGCTCCCAGCTGGAATGAGTGATCCCGTAATGCCAGATGTGGGTCCGAGGACAAGAAAAGCAGCGTTACTCCTCCTTGCTCTGCCACAGCTTTACTGTGGGGCCCTGGGCATGTCACTTAGGGGAGGACATGTCAGAGAAGCTGTGGATGCCCCGTCCCTGGAGGGGTTCAAGGCCAGGCTGGATGAGGCTTTGAGCAACCTGGGCTGCTGGGAGGTGTCCCTGCCCATGGCAGGGGGGTGAGAAAGGATGGGCTTTAAGGCCCCTTCCAACCCAAACCCTTCTGGGATTTTGTGAAAGTCAGGTTACAGTGTGTCCTAAAATGAGGTTTTGTGGCGGGATTTTTTTTTGTCTGTTTGGTTTTTTGTTTGTTTTAAAAGACATACTTTGGCAAAATCTCTCCAGTCTTTCAATGCACTTTCAACCTGCAAAAATCAACATTGGGCAATTCCTGGTCAGGTCTAATTAACATTGTAATTACAATATGGAGGGGTCTGGCTGCAGGGACTTCAGTTTAGACAAAACCACATGTGCTTCCACATCAGGCACTGGTCCCTCTGAAACACAAAGGAATTCCCCCTGCCCATTTCCAGCTTCTTTCATGGTGCGTTGGAGCACAAGACCTCGGGCCAGCTGCGGATTACAGTCCTGACCCCCGCTTCCAGGTCTTTGCACGACATGAAAGGGAGGAAACTCTACCAGTAGGAATTCAGTTAAAAACTTTAGCTAGGGGAGGAGGGGGGGGGGGGGGAAAGATCTACCTAGGAAAAAGCATCTGGCTTGGTAGCAGGGCGGAAAGCACAACTCTTCCAAGTGCCATGGCATATTTTTTGCATCAAAGTGAAACGCGTATCCCCCCAGGAAGCAAGAGGCCAGAACCCCAGTCAGAAACATTTTCACAAGGTACCATCACAAATCCCCGGTCTCGGCGTACCAGAGGCACATTCCTTCTCCCTTTGAAGTCAGGCGTTGCCTCAGAGTAACCTGGAGAAAGCCAGCTCGACTCCCATATGGGCCAGGATTCCAAGAGCGGGATCAGAAACCAGTAGGAGCCACACGAGAGCCCTGTCGCTAAACCCCGCTGTCGAGCGCAGCAGCCCAGGCTCTCAGGAACATCCACGCGAAGGCGTTGGACTGTTCAGCCAGCCTTTTCCCCACGTCATGATAGCAGCACGAGCTGTTCCCAGTGCTGGCTGACCTCCACGGCTATGAGCAGCTAATAATCCAGCATTTCTGGCCTCATCATCAGAGCATCCGAGGATTTTTCAAGAGTTCAGAAGTATTTAAGAGCTTAGCGTGCTTTGGCTAAGAGGAGAGTCCAAGCTGGAAATCTGCATGGCTTGATCCCGAATGCTCCTTGTAGGGACACACGGGTGGGACAGGGCTTTCCAGAGGGGAATCCTGACCCCGTAGGCAGCCCGGGCAGAGGCAAGGGCTCCCGCTGGCGGGAGGAAGAGATGCTGGTTGCTTTCCTTGCCCACCAGTCTTGCCATCTTTTTGAGACACGCAAGTACCCGATATCTCCATCTCTATGATCTCCATCCTTTTTTTTTCAGCTCAGTGGATGGACTCCAGGTTGCTGAGACCAACGCAGAGGCAGCACTTTAAGCCTCCTTAAAGACTCCAAGACCAACCAGGTTGAGTAGAGGTGCTCACAGCATCGGCTGGGAGACGAGGAGGGAGCCCTGGGCAGGTTCCCGTTTGGGATGTCGACCCTCATTCCATGAAGCTGTCCCTAGAGAAGATCTGTGCTGAGTCACCACGTCTTGCAGGGAGCACACTGCAGCCACCACTGCTTCGGTGGTGGTTTCATCCAAAATGCTTGTCCATGCTGCTGGACAACAAACCAGTCAATAGGTTACCTGCCACCTGGCCCTGCTCCAAGTGGTGCAGTCATCAGCTGTAACTGGATTGAAGTGAGGGTCCTCCGTACAACATCGGAGCCTCGTCCCTTCTCACCTTCTGGAAGAACTAGAGCTGAGCACCAAAGCCACTCACAACACTTGTCTCCATTCCAGTTTTCGTCCTAGAGCTCAAACACATCTGGAAGAGCAAAAAAAAAACACCCACAGGCACACTGCACTGAAAAAGATGCCTTCAACCTGTGTAGGGACGCTTTGGGCTGAAGGAGAATTTTAGCTATGATACTAACTTTAGGCTTTGTAATCATAAGGTTGATAAAGGATCCTGGGAAAGAAGAAAAGCAACCAGATGTGCAGAGGCATCCAAATATGCAGGACGTGAGGAAGATAAGGAGAAACTGAGAGAAATTACTTAGCACAACTAAGTTATTTTAGAGGTTGTGTTNGGGACGAAGAGGAAAAAACAATCATTTCATGACAAGGTGAAAGGCGTTACGCCAAGGAATTGTGCAACAAACAAACCAAAATCAAACAGCAAAAAAATATCCCATCCATTGGGGAAGCTGCCGGCCTCGAGGAACCCCACAAATCAGAGCAGCCCGCAACAGCTCAGCCTTCTCTCAATGTCCCTGGAACCTGCAGAGCCAAGACACGCAAGCACGCTGGGATCTCCGGGAAGAAATTTCAAGGCTCAGTGGTGAATACAAATCACGTCTCAATGCACTTCCACGTCTCCAAAGTGGTTCACGGTGTTACAACACTGCTCTCTCCCATTAGCTTTCCAGTGGGACACAGGAGTATTGGAGGCTTGGACATGTACTCACACCACATCCCAGGAATGTCTTCAGAAGGTCGCCATCAGCCCAGAGCAGAAGGTGAAATGTCAACGTGCCATCACTTGTAGAGCCAGCGCTTCTAGGAGCTGCTGCTAGCCTATGCGCCAGGCTGTGCTCAGCAACACGGTCACACCAGATACAACTACGGGCTACTTTCAAACTACAAAATACACCAACAGTTTGTTACTCTTTAAAAAATGTAGTTCTTCACTTCAGGGCAAATGAAAGATATTGGATCAAAAGCATTTTTATATTTTCTCCCAAGAGTTCCCCAATGGGGTCAACTGAAATTGCTTTTTTTAATTTTTTTTTTTTTCAGCTAGTCCAGCCAACCAACAAACACTTCAACTATTTACTTCAACTTTTCCTTAGCCCACATTTCTTCTTTGGCAAAGCTGCCCGATCCTCAAGCAGGTCTCCTTACCATCTCCTGCAGGGACAGATCGCCACACTCTTCAGCTCGGCAGGCTTTGTATCCTCAATATTAATAAGATTTGTCAGACACTACCTGCTTGTGTTAGGTACCGCTCGCATCCCTAAGGGACTCTTCTCTTTCCTTTGGATCTGGCAGAACAAGTCCTGCTGCCGGTAGATTTATACGGAGCTACATTGAGTTCTCCTTCCGCAAAGGGCTCTAGCCCATCGGACTGCATAATCAATTCCGCATGAAGATTTGTGAAAAAAATGCCTATTCTCTGACAGAGCCCTCTGCGGCAGGGTTTTTAAACTGCTTCCAAGTTGCTATTAAAAAGAAAAAAAAAGAAAAAATAATTTATGCAAATAATGGAGTGTTAACAGCTCTTGCAATACTTGGTGCTTTTCCCAAAGCCGCAGCTCAAGGGGGTTAACACGAGACGCAAGCAATCGTGTGTGCTCCTGAGCCTCACGTCTGCAAAAAAAAGAACATTTCAGCGCTCCCAGAAACAGGTTAAACAAACATTTTTGAAGAATCACACAGGTATCACTGGGCTGGTCTTGGAATGAGAGGAATCTGCTGGATGGGGTCTCCGGTGCCTGTTCCAGGACAGTTTTCTCCAACCCTTTCTAAGTCTGTGTTTCCAAGAGTTCAAACCACACTGGTTTTAGCCAAACTCTCGCTTTATTTAAGACATGAAGGGAATAATATTTATCATTCAAACAAAGGAGCCAGTTCTCTTTCCTCCCTGCTCCTATTTTTGCCTTCTGCCTCCAGACACGAGCATCCTTCCCCTGTGCTCATTAACAGGTGGATGAAGGCTCACCTTGAGGTTGAGAGTTTTATAGAAAAAATTAATTACAGATACTGACTTTACAATTACCAATCTGCCACAAGGTCCCTCAGGCTTTACCGGGCTAGAAAGAAGCATGTGATGCCCTGTGAGATGACTCTGAAGGCTAGAGCAAAGGCAGAGAAAGAATGAGAGCAGGGGAAGGGCCACCAAAGGTCTCTATAATGATGACCCATAGCTGAGGGACATCATCGGGTCAGAAGGAGTGAGAAACAGTAACAGGTCAGATACCTCATGATGTACTTGCCAGAATTTAAGGGAGTGGAGCCTAAGGCTGTAAGAAGGTGACGAATCTACTGCACTGAGAAGGTGGCATCCAGCATCTGTTGAGGGTGCTGGGTCGCTCCACGCCCATTACACAGGCTGAGACAGAACGGCTGGAAAAAGATGCGGGATCACAGCAGAGAGAAAGCTTTCCTCAGACACGGCATCTGAAAATGTCGATGTGCAAACTGTGCAGCATGCTCTCGGCTCAGCCTTTGGACCCAGCGGTACCGAGTGGCTTAAGGAGATCGAGACCACTCATACTCACATCCCCAACCTACAGACGCTTACGTACGCGCTTTGGAATTTGCTGAGTTGGTGCCTCATGCTCCCTGTTCCATAAATCCTCTTCCCTCTCAGGCTCAAATGATGGAAAATGCTCTCTGAGCACACAAAATACTGTCTGAAGACAAAGGGGAATTCCAGCTAGAGAAGCATGGCAGAGAGGCACAGCCTGGAGAATAAAGGACTCCTCACTTGTAAAACCAAACTTCTCACAACCAGGGGACCTAGACCAGCACCCCGGGAGCTCCCACTGCTAGTTGCTGCAGGCTGGGGGCAGTGGCCCAGGTTGCCCAGAGAAGCTGTGGATGCCCCATCCCTGGAGGGGTTCAAGGCCAGGCTGGATGAGGCCTTGAGCAACCTGGGCTAGTGGGAGGTGTCCCTGCCCACGGCAGGGGGTAGCACTGGGCTTTAAGGTCCCTTCCAACCCAAACCATTCTAGGATTCTGTGACAAACACGCAGCTCATACCCTGGTACTAATTCTCCTCTGCGGCCAGGGTGCTCAGAGCAGCCAGGAGCACAAGTCCCAGCTTTAAGAGGAACCATTCATTAAGGATGAGCAGGTCCATTGCATAAAGAGCTGCATTTCTCAGTGTATGCAAGGCTTTGCCAGCCAGTTCCATAAACAAACTTGTTGGAAAAAATACCAAAGAAAAAGTAACTAAGTGTCCTGTCAGCAACATATCAATGCAAACGGGAATTCCTGACGCTGTCTACTCCCAAGCCACTTCTCCAGTCCTTATCAGAGGCATTGTTTTGCTGTGGATAAATTCTTTAAAATTGTCTTTGAAAAGCACTAGAAGATAAAAAAGAGAAAAAAGTTCTCGAGTAACTGTCACGGGGAAACAAAGCAAGAAAAGGAGAGGAAACAGCAAGTTGTGGGCCACTGTTGGCGGGCACTTGAATAGGAGCCCTGTGCTTGACATCACCGCCACTTTGAACAAAACCAAAGTCAAACGGCTATTTGTCAAGGGGTACGAATGCACACAAGTGGTGAGAACCTGGCCCTGCTGTAAAAACGTGTCAGGGACTTTTCTGTGGGGCCATGCCGAGCCCCCTGATGGATCGCTGTGCTCGGAGGACAGCATTGTGAGCAGCAATAATAAGACATCTGGTCCATTCTCTTTCTGAAAGAATATTTTGGCTCGCCTGCAGCCACGTGAGCAGCTCCTCGTACAATGCACAGACGCAGCATCTCATCGTCACCCATCCATAGAGCCGGGTTCATCCTCCCCCCTATCTCAGCTCTGCCAGCCGAGGCGTCCCCTTCCCATGGCACTGTCCAGACAGTTTCGACAGCACCGGCATCACATCCTCCACTGCAGCCTCCATCACTTCCACCATCCTTGGGGGTCTTGTCCACTCTTTTTGCATGGCCACACAGCGATGAGCTGGAAGAAGAGCGAGGCACCAGGACCAGCTCTTTCCATACATGAACTTTCCCCAGTGATGAGGACAACCTCTTTTCTTAGACACGATGCTCGGGACACCACGAACACAAGGTCCCACAGCACAGCCCCTCTGCATTAAATCCGCCTTGCCAGCGCAGGACCGCAGCATCGTCTCCCCAGCCACAAAGGGAAGGATGTGCCGTGGGATGCACAGATTTGAGCAAGTTGCCAGGGCAAACAGGGTCCCCAGCCGCAGCAAAACCAGCAGCTCCGGGGAAGCCATCAGCTTTCCTTGCCATGCAGGAGCGGGACCCGAGGCTGATGGCACAGCCCCAGGGAAACAAGCGTAAATTATAAAATGCAAACAGTACAAATTTTCTACAGAGAGTTTCAGTTCTGAGCACATTTTATGAAAAAAAAAAACAAACAACACCCCAGAAAAAAAAAAACACACAAAAATCCCCAAAACCAAAAAAACAACCAACAAAAAAGCCACCTTGGAAAAAATAGGGACTTAAAGCACTTTGTCAGAGCTCTCGTGACAGCCTGCACCCTACGAGGGATGAGGGGAGCCATGAGGTGGCTGGGGACGGACTCAAGACATAAAGCAAATAAGGGAAATAGAAGCAAAGAAACAGGAAAGGGGAGGAAGTGAATAGAAGGACATCTCGCTGCTTCAAATACTTCAGAACTGAGGCCCCACTTTCCAAATAACGTTTCGCTGGGGAAGGGAGGGGGCAGGCTGGTTTTAATTTCATTTTCACTTTGAAAACACCATTTTTCCACACTACCACTGAAGTGCAAATTTCCACCGAAATAATTTCAAAAGAGAGCATGTCTCAAAGCTGAAGTTTTCCCAAACCACATCTGCTCGAATTTATCAAGCCGCGGCCAAGCAAGCCCCCAGCAGCCTCTCTCCGAAGCAGAATCTTCCAGCACCGCATCCAAACACACCCTAGCACCCCGGCACAGCGGGGGGGGACCAGCACTGACAGGCAGAGCAGGACCCCCCCAGCTGAGAAGAGGGTTGTGACGATGACACAGACCAACTTCTGCTGCTCCAGCCCTTGGCACAGACCACGCCAGCGCTGGGAAGGAGAGATAAGGAGTTGCAGCTGCTGGGTGTGTGCGGGGGGTGATAAATGGGGTGCTTGGTCATGCAGCCCCCACGCTCCCAGCAATGAGCACCGACACCTATGGAGAGCACGAGGATGCCCGGCTTTCCATCCTGTTGTAAGGAGCTGAGCAGCGCAGGCAGGACGTGTGCTTAATGTTCAAAAATAAGAGGGATGTCACCCCTTCCTGCGCCTTTCCAGCTCCACCACGGCTGTGCCGGACCCCAGCTCAGCACCCGGGGCGGGCAGATGGCTTTGCAGAAATGGCTCATAGGGTCTGGAAACCTCTCCAAATTCCCTGCCGGCACAGCCACAGCCTCCCCCTGCCCGGTTGGCAGCTGGCACTGATAGTGCCATGTGCCCCAAGACCCTCTCCCGCAGCTGCGCAGGGCTGGGAGGGGAGGGACCAGGCACGAGGACGGTCCCTGGGCTGGCAGCTGCAGCTGACTGCGGCAATGCCCAGGGGAAGCAGGTGCCCCTTTCCCAAGGGCTGGGTGGGAATGCTGGCAGTCGGGGCTGACGATGCCTTGGCAGAGCTGCTGAGCGCCCGCTGCCAGCCCCACAACAGAGCCCTGCACCCCCAGGGGCACTGCCCGAGGGGCTTCACTCTGGTGCACCCCACAAGGCTCCACTCTGGTGCACCCCACGAGGCTCCTGCGCCTAAGGAGAGATAACAGGAGGGACGTAAAACCATCATCTGCATGGTAATCAGCTTACCCTATTCAGCATCCCCAGCATGCCCTGGCAATGGAGCCAGGTGGCTCACCGGCACCCCAAATCTGCTCCCAGAAAAGGAGACGGTCCCCTGCCACTGTGTGGTCCTCCCCTATGACCTGCACTCTCCCTTCTGAAGGCTCTCCCCATCTGTCTGCAACGGGACAAGGACATGCAGACCCTCCCCACAGCCACCGATCCCACTGCAGCTGACCTTCTGGGTCTGCAGCGTTCCCATCGTCAGCGGTGAGCCATCCCAACACACGTTTTGGGGACCACGGCCACCAGAACCCAGTTAGGTGGCATTAGAGCGCAGTAGCCGGTCAACGTGCTGCAGATTTTAAGGTCCGTGGGTTTTGCATTGCCTTTGACATCCAGTTGAATAGATCTAACCCAGCCTGTGGGGCAAGCACACCGTGGGCTTGAAACGGTTCAGTTCAGACCACAAAACCATCTTCTTGTCAAGTACATGTGCAGCTCACAAATCCGTTTTCCTGAGTTATACAACTCCCGCACCGCACTCAGATTTCCCTGGGCACATTCCCGCTGTTTCCAGGGGCTGGTGCCCTCTCTTCCCTTCCCACCAGCACCCTGTGCCTCTCCTCTCCCCCTTTGCTCTTTGCCAGGTGCCAGGAAGGGTCCACAAAGTGTTTTTTTCCTTTTCTGGCACAAATCTCCCTGCAGCCGCTGCGCAGCACGCTCACCGTGCTGGGCTGAGCGACCCGTGATTTCCCTGCCCCGTGCCCTCGAAACAAGATGGCAAAGCCAAAGTTTGCTCTGACAAGCAAAGGAATCAGAGCTGACACGATCAGCAGAAACAAGCTCAATTCCTCTTGGCAGGGTATTAATTTCTAAACCTCTGGTGTCGTTGCCCCAATTCACAATGAATTTGGATCCGAGCTCTCCGACACGGAGGTTTGACAGAGGAGGTAATTGGAGGAAATGGCTTTGTAATCCAGCTATTGTGCTGGCCACATCCAGCGCTCCCAAAGAGCAAGATTCGCTTCCTGGCACGGCTGATTCTGCCGTCCTTTATTTGTCCCCCATGCCTCCGGACTTTCCTCTGCCCAGCAGGGACAGCACAATCCCTTCACAGCAGCATCCCAGCTCTGCCGGGCATTCCAGCTTCTCCCAGCCTGGCGAGCGGCAGCAGCGGGGCGATGAGCCTCAGGCAGCACGCACACAAGGCTGATGGAGCCAAGCTCCACCGGTGGCAGGAAGAGGGATGGGGGATGTTGAAGTGGGAGCAATCCCACCCAGAGAGCCCCAGCGCCTCCGTCTGCTCCACATAAATAACCAGGAGGATGGACAAGCCTGACCTGGAGGAGAGATTGGAGCAAAGCTCATAATTGCATCACTAGTGACATCCCAAAGTGGCACCTACCCCAGAACGGAGAGCACCCGCTGAGGGGTTCCCTGACAGATGCAGGCACTGGCCATCGGATGGTCCATTCTTACGTTTCTTCTGAAAAAGATACCGCAGACACAGGCTGCAGGGGGGGAAAAGCTGAGCATTGAAAGACAAGTGTTTTCCCTGGTACCACCAGGAAAGAACCGGGTGGAAAGGTTCCAAAATGTGTTCTGCACCTAGCAGAGCGGCGCTCGCCTAGCACCGGTCACATACGCAGGTCCCAGCTCGTCGGACACAGCACTTTTTCCACTGCTCTAATAATCACCATCAGTGTATTGACCTGTGTGTTCCTGCCGTCCCACTGATCACTCTGGTTTTCTACCTGCTGTTACCTGGGCTAGATGGTGAGCTGCTCTGGATGGATGTCAGACCCACTCGTGACCTGCACCTCTGAGACCTGATCCATTTGGTGGCCAGGGCAGCGTGAAACCCTCTGAGATCCTACCAGTGACCCCAAAGTTCCCCCTGGGAGCCTGTTAGAAGAAGCTCTTGGCCTTCAGAAGGCTCCTCTCTATTTAAATAAACACCCTGCAGGAGGGACCAGAGCCGCAGTCTAACATACCCTGGTATCTGAATCCATCTTTTAGGTCCAGGACTTGATTCCCTGTAGAAGCCAGCACCAGCACACCGAGCGCACACACAGCCAGGGATTTTGTGGAGGAGGAAGGGAAGAGCTCCATAATTTTTCTTCATCTGCTAGCAAAAAAAAAAAAAAATATTAGGACAGTAAACAGCTAGCAATCAGATTGGAATGCCTGGGAGAGCTCTTACCTACTGGCAAGCAGATCTCTCATCTGGAATTCATTTATTGCTGTTCACTATTGATGCTATCAAACCACAGCGGTGGTTGGGGAAGTCATTGAAGAGGCTAGTCCCATTGCCAATGTCACCTCCGGAGTTAATCTAACCCCACCAGCAGGCCAGCGTTTCAAAATGCCATTTTTGGCAGCACCAGAACCACCTAAAAATCCAGTGTCAGCAAACAGACACGGCTCCCAACACCCTGAAAGGCAGGAAACTCCTGCCTCCTGCCTGCAAATCCATCAGTGGTACCAGAACCAGAAGGCACCTCTGTTATACCCAGAGTCACATCCAGGGCATCGGCTGAGACGAGCTGGCAACGCGGTTCTGCAGCCGGTAACTGCCGACCACCCCTGGCATCACCACTGAACACCTGAAGTGGGATGAATCCTGGGGGTCTCTCACCCTGCTGGAGGAAAGACTGCACAAAGAACTGCGGGTTTCGTTCTGCGTCCCGTTTTGCCGCTAACGCCCTCAGAAAGCTCTCTTAGCGCAGAGGCTCTCCTGCCTCATGTTTAATTACATTCAGTCACTCAAACTGCCGGAGAAAACCTGCTTTAGCTGTAATCGTTTTGAGCTCTGAAGAAATCCCACAGCCTGCTGGAAAACACGGATCTGATCTGTACACCCCCCTTAGGTGCCGTCTTGCGACGATGCGCACGTAGGAACGCACCGAGATCGCTGAGCTCCAGGGTCCGAACAGCAGGAGATCCGCTGCCTGCCTCTTGTTTTGGGTGTGTGACGTGGAGGGTCCCGCGGGACCCCCGCACTGCTCCCCACCAGGAGCTCCTCCAGCCAGCTCCAGGGCCAGGCTGGGCTCAGCACCGCTCCGGGAGGGGACCACACAGACACAGGCTGAACAGGGAAAAAAAACGCACGTGAAGATCGTGGAAGTCTCAGGGCAAGTAAATTGCTGTTAATTGTGAGATATTTGATTGCAAGAAGAACCAGATGGCCAGCCATCTGCTTTTTATTATAAAATTAAACAAGATTAACCCAAACAGGATTTCCTCAGCATTCTTCTCCGCCTGGCTCACAAATACATCTTTAACACCTATGCCACGGATACAGCACAACGGGCAGCTCCTCCTGCCTGGGCTGAATCCTCTGCTGAGCAATGCCCTCGCACGTAGAGAATCCCAGGGGCTGGATTCATCAGGAGAGGAGAGAACAGAGAAAAGCCAGTTCAAACGACAGGCACACAAACCTGTCCCGCCAAAGCCAAGCACAGGACACAGAGCGTCGGCAGCATCCCCCGGGCTGGCAGGATTCTTTGCCTTTCTAGACGTCTGCCTACGAACTTTAAGCATTTCCTCCTTCCTTCAGCATCCTCAGCGTCACCAAAACACCATCCCTGCTTGCGTGCCAACATCGCAGAAGCTCATTTGTGCTCTGTACGACGAGTGATAACACTGTCTTTTGAAGCAATAAACGGCCGAAGCCTGCAAGATATACAAAATTCTGAGCTCAAGCCCTGCAGAAATCAGCTCAGACACATTTTGCCTCACGAGCCAGGCTTGCAGGACCCGCTAATCCGGCGAGTTTGCAGCCCTCAGCTACCAAACCTGCTCGGGGAGCCAGCTGCCTCTCCCGCACTCCCTGGAAGCTGGGCTGCCACCAAGGAGGCCTTTCCCAGCCCAGCCCATTACCCGACACACACGTACGTTATCCTTACGTTATCCTACGCACACGTACGTTATCGCATCCCGCAGCCAGAGCTAGCCCAGCCCTGTCCCCCCCGCAAGCTCTTCTCATGCAGATCGCACACACCTGCATTTGTTGGAAGCAAATCGGTTGTGGATGGAACACAAAGGGTGTTCTCCAGGGGAGATGTCCCCCTCCATCACTCCCCCACATAAATCCCCAGGACATGGTGAGTCCAGAAACTATCGACAATACCCGGCTCGCACCCTCCCATCTTATCAGGGATAGGCAGGCAACCTGCTGGGAGAGTTCCCCCAGCCAACAGACAAGGGCTCTAGCTCACATATATATCACTATTTTTTTTTTGTTTAGCTTTCAAAATCTTCTCTTTTGGGCTTTCCCTGGAGCGAAAAATGCTCTGGTGTTCTCTTTGGGCTGGGAGCCAGGGCAGCTCACTGCACCCCAGGCTGTCTCCCTCCCTTCCCGACGCTGCTATCGGAGGCTGGGACACGCGGTGCGTGGTTCCAGCTTGCAGCTGCTCACAGGGTGACGCGGCTCCTCGAGGGACACATCCCATGGACAATGGGATGGGAAAGGAGAGGAGCGCAGCTGGGTATCGCCTGGCTGCTCACCTGCAATCAGGAGTAAGCATGTTCTGGAAACCATAGGACTTCTTCCATTTCATTATATGGTCTGTCTTAAAAAAAAAAAAAGCTCTCAAACATGATAAAAGCATAAATTGTGAAGTGATCGTGTTTCCAGCCACTTCGCTGCTTCTTTCACCCTACTAGAAGCCCCCAAATGGAGACCAAGTTCCCCCCAATGACATGCCATCCATCTCCTTCACGCCACAACCCTCCGGCTTGCACAAACACCAACATCAGGACAGTTCTGCCCGTATTCCTAGGTGCAGAGGAAGACCTCAGTAAAGTAAAGCACAGTCCCTATCCAGGCACATTCAGGGAATTGATGGAAAAGCCCTAACACACTTCTCTACTTTTCCCCTTGCCTTTCCCACAAGAGAGAGCCAGGCTTCAACGGGGACCAAATCATTTGGTTTTCCACAGTCTTGTTCTCAGAAGAGACTGTTTCACCCCAAGCTGGTATTTCCCCAGAAGAACCCTGTCCAAGGCAGACAGCTCAGCTGTCTGGTGGGATGTCAGCATCCCACCAGGAGAAGGAGCACTGCTACACCACGCACCTACAGAGCACAGCTTCAAACGCCAGGTTTGGAATGAATGGATGCCCTGTGCAAAATGTTTCCTTTGCCAAAAAGAGTAAAAGGAAACCCACTTCAGCTGAAAAATCAGCTCTGAAAGGCAATCCCTAGTAAATGAGGTATAAAACTGAATTCGGAGCATTTCCACTACTTTCTTGCCTTTCCAGCAGAGCATCCGCTGCGCTGGGCTTTCACTGACAATCCTCCTCCCCAGCCAGCTGGGGAAATGCTCCAGGAGATAGAAGCACACAAAAGAGAAGCAGTGTGGGGGGAAAAAAAAAAAAAAGCCACAACAAGCTTTTTAAACGTGATTTATGCATGCTGGGTACTTCTCTATCTAACCAGATGCTTCCAAATGTCTGGCACTAGAGGAAAACCCATCATTTAGCCCATGATATATTACTAACCCGTATTAGACTCGTACAGAAACAACTGGCTGCTCTTACAGCCAGAAGGGGGGAAAAAATGAGTGGATCACACTATAAAACAAAAGAGACTTCAAATATCTATGGTATTATCTGGGAAGAGTTTCACAAAAAGCTGGTTCAGGCTGTCACATGTGGATTGGGAGGGGCTGCGTGCGCCCCCAGCTCTCATGAGCTGCCTGGGGGATGCACTTCCAGGGATGCTTCCTACCAAGAGAGGAGAGCCTTGCATCTTTGTAAGCAACCGAGTAACGGAGCATGGGTAGGAAGCCCCCATTCAAGCAGAGACCACCTACCAAGGGGCTTTCAGACTGAGGCACGTAAGAATTGGGCTCTACCAGATGGCAGGTTGCTGCCAATAACTCCTGCAACGTCCCACGGTGTCTGATAGCATGGGGACCACGGGGCATGTCTTTCTTCAGCTGGCTATAGGGGATGCAGAGATACGCTTGGAAAAACCAGCGCTGATACAACCGGGGGGGAAACCAGATGTGTTTTCAGCCTGAAGAATGGCTCGTCTGGTTTTTCCCAAATCCATCGGCTAATTGAACAAGAGACATGACTTCCTACGAACCTCACAGGCAGCAAGAGCATCAAGGGCACAAGGGAGGGAGCTGGCTTGGAACACACATCGCTCTCGGCACTGCGTCTACGAAACGGCTTTTACAAAGCATCATCGCCTGTGCGTGTTCCTGAAGGGGCCCTGAGAATGGCCCTGGACAGGAAGGGATGTGCAAGGATCAGGGAAAAGATGAGCGGAGGACCTGGTGCTCTCAACCAGCCCTCATGCTGGGATTTCAGGTGCCGGCCATGCCCACAGCACCGAGATAGGATAGAGTCCTGCTCCTGGGTGCAGGGCAGAGATAAGGCCCCTGTGACCGATGGAAACGCAGGGCACAAACCAGCCCCAGGTCTGCAGGAGGAGGTGAAGAAGACCATGCGAGGCAGAGGAAGAGCACAGTCCAGCAGAACACCTTGGATGAATTTTATCTATCCTGAATTTTATCCATCCTGTCAAAATAACCAGCACATCAAAATGTATGGCGTAAAACCCTCCCCTTCAAGGGGGGGCTCCGGGGCTCTCCCAAACCAACACTCTTGTCTTCACCCGCTGCAAGTAAACAGCAGCAACGAAAGAGGCCACAAGCCATGAAAAAACTCAAACACACCTCAGCTTACTCAAAATCAGAACTGAACGTGTTTCTGGTTAAGAGGGAAGCTTAACTTACATCATACAGCAGCAAAGGGCAAAAAAAACCTCCTCACCCCTGAACCACAGGTCCTGGAAACAGCCAACAGCTTTGCTCTTCCCCCACCAGTTGTCTCCCAGCCACCTTCTCCTATGAGGCATGTGATGATGGGTTACCTCGGAGCCTTGTTTTGAACCTGTCTCCCTTGCTGTCTTCCTCCAATGCAGAACTTCAGCTGCCAACGGAAGGAGGAGGTCGATTAAATCAGCTAATGACCCCCTGCAGGAAGGTACAATCTGTGTAGCCCACACCTGATGACTTGCAGTGCATTCCAAAGTTCCCTCTTCCATCACCATGCAAGGTCAAATGGTTTTGCTCCTGAGTGACGTGGACATAGTCCAACACCTTGTACAGTGGAAGCGGTTGGTCCCTCACCCGAGGAGAAGGGGTTTGTGAGACCCCAAGGAGCGTTCCTGGTGCTGTATGTTGCCATGTTCTCCAGCCCCAGGACTAGCTCCATGTTACTATAAACATACAGTATAGTGTATGTATACATAAACAGTACAAATCATAGAATCATTAAGGTTGGAAAAGACCTCAAGGATCATCAAGTCCAATCATCAACCCAACCCCACCCAACCCACTAACCCATGTCCCCAAGCACCACATTGACACGTTTCTTGAACCCCTTCAGGGATGGTGACTCCACCACTGCCCTGGGCAGCCTGTTCCAACACCTGATTACTCTTTCAGGGAAGAAATTTTTCCTAATATCCAGCCTAAACCTCCCCTGGTGCAACTTGAGGCCGTTTCCTCTTGTCCCATCACTTGTTCCTTTAGAGCAGAGCCCAGCACCCACCTCACTGCACCCTCCTTTCAGGCAGTTGTAGAGAGTGATGAGGTCTCCTCTCAGCCTCCTCTTCTCCAGACTAAACAACCCCAGCTCCAATTTCAATAAGTGCTAACAGTCTCTTTTATTGAGGACCACACAATTCTTCTCATTAGTGACTGCTGCTGCCCGACACATTGGGCTGCATCCTCATTATGCCAACCACACAACAAGCCGAGAGAGAGCTCGCTGTACCTTCGCCAGGTGCCCCAACCTTCTGAAGATTACAGGAGGCCCCAGGGTCTGATCCCACAAGTCAGGATGAGCTGAGTAGAGTCAGATCCCATCTGTCAGTGACATCCCCTTGACTTTAGCCTGGCTGAGATTTCTGACCCTGGATATCAGCCATGAGCACAGGACCACCGCCTGTAACGGAGGAGTGGGCATCGCTCAACAGAGACAATGAGCCGCCGACGTACGGGATGTCCCATTATTCACGGGAGCCGCCTCTGCGTTGGAATAACGCTCAACGTGTGGGAGCGGATCAGAAGATGCAGGGCCAAAGAGAAGGACCCATCGAGCCAGGGCTGCTTTCCAGCCAGCGCTAAATCATCACCAAAACTTGACTCATAATCCCAAGCATTTGCTTCCTTTTATATTCCGTGTGACAACAATCCATCTTTGGGGCTTATACTGTCTCCAAAGGAGTCTTTGCCTGCGCAGACTTTCCCTAATGTGCAATGTAGATGGCTCCAAACTGCTCCTCACTCCAACGGGAACCAGCCTCCCCTTCCCCAAACACTGCCCCAGTCCAACACGCACCCCAGGGAAACCGCGGCTGGGCTCAGAGCTGGGGGGAATCAAGAAACCTCATACGAGGAAATCCAGGCAGAGAGGCACCTTGGACCTTCCTGCTGACATAACAAGAGACAAGAGGTTGTCATCAAGAGCAAAGGCAACTGTGGGGAGGCTCCATGCACACAGGAATGGACCCACCCACCCAAGTCCATCTCCTCGCTTCCACGCAACTGCCTGCACCAGACTTTCCAGCCACGTGAAGGAATATAACCCACCGACGCTGAGGGACACCCTGCAATTTATACCTCCTCACCCTTACACAACCAGCACCCGGGCTTGGATCCAGTTTGAAGAATGGGTTTTCAGCTTTACAAGAGCAAACCTACCCGAGCAAAAGCGTGAGACTTCTGCAAGCCTACTGCTGCAGAGGAGGAGCGGAGCTAAACCTGTCTCAGCATCTGGTTTTTCTTCTTTATTAATCATTTTCACGGGCCTTTGCACTTCTGGATTCCAGCCTGACTGGAAGCAGCAAATGCTGGAAACCTTGCAAAGCCTTCCAAGTGTGAAACCCCCCTCCCCAGAGAAAGTTTAATGCACTTCAGGTCCACACGCAGACTTCCAGGGGCCGAGTCAAGCAGCCACCCCTCTCAGAAGCCCAGGACATTCATCTGTCAGAGAGTTTCCAACATGAAACACAGGCTTCCACCTTCAAGCATCTTTTGCAGAAGCAGGACCAAGAGATCAAAGGAGGGATGGGGCTGACAGGCGGAGCTGAAACAGTGCCCAGAGAACAGCTCAGGATAGCAAGCCGTAGGGGCTGCTGATGCTTTTCCCACTAAACAACCACCTCTCGTCCTTTCCCAGGCATCCCCCAGGCTCCATCGCCCTCATCCCATAATTAGACTGAACACACAATGCCTGGTGTTCGCCTCCACTGAAAGACGCAACCCTCAGCCTTCAGCAATGCCAAAACCAAACATGGCAGAGATGTGCCGAGCAAAGCTGCCTCTCAGCCAAGAGAGCTGGAGCGTGCACAAGGAAGAGCCTCACCCTCTCTCTTTTACTATTTTATTCTCCAGATTTACAATGTGGGCTATTCTCTCCCGGAAGGAGGAATCCAAACCACTCCAGCTTTGTAGTGACTCACTGCAAAGGGAAGGCATAGATGCCCCTCCACCGGCCAGCTTCCCACCAAAGCGGCCGCCTCGGGCCCATGATGAACCGGTCAAGCTGAACCAAGAGGAAGCCACGGCCGGTGGCTCTCAGGAGCTCGCAGAATCAGCATTTCCAACTGACTGCCTCCCTCGCTCCTTTGAACCCCTCAACCAAAACCATCACATTCACCGGCCCAGACGGGACGGGAAATGAGAAGAAAAACTTTCTCTCCATCACCACTCTTCTTTATAAAGCTGCCACCCCCACCTCCCCCTGCAAAGCAACAGGGCAGCCTTGACTCTCAAGCCAGCCGTTGGAACATTGTTAGAGACAAGAGCTCCAGACTACATCTCCAAGGGCTCAGCACCCTCTGCACAGCGCAGGATTCCCGTACCTTTCATCCCACATTGGTTTTAGAGCAAAGCCACATGGAAAAAGAGAGCCAGGAGGCAGCGTGGCCATGGGAGAGGGCTCCGGGACTCCTGCCACCCAAGCCCTAAATAATGAGGACAGTCAAGCATCGTGTGCCCATCAGACTAAGCCCCAACGGCGTCACCCCGATGGACACGGAGCTGATGGGAGCAGATCCTGGCGAGCTGGTGGCGATGGGAGCCATAACCCCAAGATGCAGATAGATGCTCCACAACACACAACGACCATGATTACGGCTTATTGTGCATCGCGATTCCCCGCTGCAGAAGAGAGAAATGTGTCTGTAGTAGGTGGCCCAGAAACACTGACTTATTAAAAAGGAGGAAAAAAGAAAAAAAAAAAATAATGAACGCAGCGTCTGTCACCCTTTCGCAGAATTGGGTTTTTTTTGTGTGGAGTTGGTGCTTGTCTTCCAAAGATTTACATTTTTGTGTGTGTGTCATTCGCTTTTCATGCATTTTCAGACCTTGGAGCTTAGAAATTCAAAACACTTGTCAGTCACGTCAATCCTTCTGGACAAAACAGAGCTGCCACTTGGACGGGTAAAAAAACCAGCAACAAACAAAATGCACTTTTCTATCAAGCTGTGACTCGGTCACCCCACTCAATGTGAGCAAGAGAATGTTGAGAGAAAGCAAAAAGAAAGATCTGAGTTTTCATACTCATGGGTGGAACTAAATTGATTAAGGTCATTTCCTAGGTAGGTTTGAAATCTTCTACAACAATTTTTGGAAAAGAAAAAGAGAAGTGTGTGTGTGTGTGTGTGTGTGCGCGCGCGTGCGTGTGTCCCCCCAAAAAAGGGAAAAGTCACCACTGCAAAAACATTAAATCTGCTTGGGTAACTCAGAATATGTGTTGGCAAGGCAACATATCTCAGCTTGAACAGTAAACCTGCTATGTCAGAGGCTTTGCAACATATGAAAGAGACTTGGGTTTCAATATATCATGCTGAATTTACTTCTTTTTCAGCCTTTCATAGCGAAGTATTTGATGTGTATCCTTTCACTGTTGCAATCGATAGGGTGACCTTACTGAAAACTCTCCTGACCTTTGCTGTTGTCGGTATTGTTCTGTTAAAATGTAATTTAACTCTTTTTCTTTAGTCTGGAAATAACACCATACAGGCAGCAAACATTATAGGGGTTTGGGGTTTTTCCCCCCTAACTTGGAGGTGAGAGGCAAAAACATCCATCATCGAGCTGGCTTAAAACCAGATTATGTCAAGAAGCGTACAACGTCGAGTGGCTCAGACCCTCCGCTGAAGGGGACCTCTTGAGCTGCACCCATTTCACACTCCACCTCGGAGCTGTGCCCGCTGGCATCTGCAGAGGGTCTGGCTGGGTTCCCAGCACCTTCTTGTGAAGATAAATGCCTGCTTGGTAAGGGAAATAGCCAGAGGGGTCTTGCTCTGATGCTCTTACTCCAATGATGAAGAGCATCCCACCCAATCTTTTAGCCACAGGATCGAGCGGTCTCCCTGGATTTAGAGCATCACTGGGATGTTGGTATCTCTTCAGCGCTACAAAACACATTTCTAGGACAGAGACATTTAGCTAAGGCTTTGCACATATTCCACATAATCCCAGAAAACCAAACAAATCAGAATTTACAAGAAAAAAGTGAATTGTTTTCAAACAGCAACTACCAAAATGGAAGGTGGCTGATTTTTCTCATGCCAGTGGGGTGTTAGAAGAGTGAACCGCATGCTTTAGGATTACAGCGAGATTATCATCACAGGATCTCCAGGAGCCTGGTTTGAATCACATTACAACCCTGTAATGCAAGTGCTTTCGCAAAAGCAAATTCTCATCGTTATGATCCGCAGGGCTGCTGTCGTTACATCTTTGCGTTAGGGCTGTATGCGGGTGTTACATCGCATGAGTGATGCAGATGTGCACATCTGCGCTCACACCCATACATTTGCACAGGATTACGGCTCAGATTCCTGATCCTACTTACAAAAAGCCCTATAAATCCCAAATAGCTCCCTTTAAATCAGCAGCATTATCCTACTGTAAATCCAGGGCGTAAATCAGAGCAGACTCTGGCTCAGATGCTCGCAGCCACACACCGCAAACCCTGGGCTCCGCACACAGCGGGTTCCCCCCTCAAAGACCATCCCCATCGCATCCTGCCCTGCTCAGCCCCACACCCCAGCACAGAGGCTGAGCCCCACTTCTCACAGCACCAGTCACCCAGCTCTCCTCATCAAGCAGCTCTCTGATACACACGAAGAGCTGGCTTTGGCAGCGCTGCTGCCATCGCCACGTGCTCCGGTATTGCTCACAGCTGAGTTATTTCTTGCTTCTTGGTAACTTTAAACGGCTTTTATGCTCAGTGAACTCATCAAAGGCTCGTATCTGAAGTCAGCAGCACTGAAACCATGAATGAGCCCAAGGAGACCCAGCCCAGCTAGGCGTTTCTTACCGCACATTATCGAGATGGTTGCCAGAGGAGCCGATTTAAAGTCACTGTGCTACACCTGAATGTCGTTTATGGCTCATAAAAGGAAATCTGTGTTTAAGCAACAATAAAGCAGGACTGCACTTTCTATATACAAAAAAAAAAAAAGAAAAAAATCTTTTCTCACGGAGCAGATGTATTTTTATGTGCTCAGTGCCTGCCTCTGAGGCACACAGAGCCTGACAGCACTGGGATGCTTTCAGCCCTAATGCCTGAGTTAATCAGGAGGACTTGCTCCAACATGGATTACATTTTTACTTGGTTTTCCACCTTTGCATAGTGAATCTGACCTCCTTGCAAAGAGAGGACCCAAACATCCACGTGGCCATAGCTGCCAGAAGAAGGCGGCTGATCCCCCGGCGCAGGCAGCCAGTCCTGCCCAAAGCCACAGCCCTGCAGCAGGAAGGAGGGGGGATCATTCCCAATGCCCCAGCTCCGGGGTTGGGACATTTGGCCAAAGAAGGTGACAGCAGTCATGATGTCAACCACTGCAAGTCACTCGAGGACGTGTATTTTCACTCACCTGTTATCTGCTGATGAATTCCCTCATCTCAGACTCCAGGGGGTCCCAATCCACGTTTCTGGATCCAGTGCTGACACCAGCCGGGGCACTGCAGCACACACGCGGCCATGAGGAAAGCCTCCTAGAACATACAGAGATGGTTTTTCATATTACACCTCTGCCAAAGCTTGATTTTTTGAGAATCTTCTACACGAAAACAAGTCCTAATGAAAAACATACAACATCAAACTCTGCCCTCCACCAGCTTCCCATCACCTGGCCTTCTCCCAGGGCCAGCCCCTCCACACAGGGATCGTCCCACCATGAGTCACCTCCCCAAAGCAGCAGCTTGAAGCCTTTACCGGTCCGGTCCACGCAGCAGGTCTGCGGGAGCTCCTTCCCGACACTCAGCGCTACTCGGAATCTCCAGAGCCAACACCACGCTGCGAGTACCAAACTGCAGAGAAAAAAAAGACATTGTGAGCTTCTGCCAAGTCAAACCTCCAAACTGGCTACAGCAGCGCATGAAAACATCATCCTGCCCAAGACGGGACCTGAACTGAAATTGCTACACTGCTACAACCTGAGAAGTCCCCTGCAGGCATTCAGAAGCAGGATGCCAGAGCCGCAGGGAGGACATCCAGCTGCACACCTGGATGCTGGGGCATGGGAAGCAATGTCCAGTTACAGCAGGAACACTCATTTCTCAGTGACAGCAGACAAAAGTCGGCAAACATCTCTTTTTATAGGATCATCTTTGAGAAGGCAGTAATGCAACGTACAGAAAGAAATAAAACACAGTCGTCACAAAATTGTTTGGCTGTTGGGTCTCACAGGGACAAGGGCTTTGATTTAACAGGAGTTTAAGCACAGCCTCCACGGTAAAACAGTCAGCGACACGCCGGAGCTGCAAAACACATGAGCCAGCAGCAGCAAGTCAGTGATGGCTGCAAGACATCGATACAACATCAGTTACCTTGTCCTGAGATGAAGATGACCACGACTGAAGTCCTTCATGGGCTTAAAGATCTCTTTCATACATCCCACAGCAGCCGAATCTCGCCCCACACTTTGACACCACGGCATTGCAAATTCAACGCAAACCACAACAAAGAGGAGGAGATAAAAAGGGATTTAATGCTGTCAGGGCTGCTAACTCTCAAATTCCATCATAAGCAAAACCCACAGAAGACTGAACCTGGATTAGCCCAAATATCTGCTCCATCTGTGTACTTCCATATCTTTCTTCCACGTGTTTACTCCTAAGCTACGGGCACAGCCTTTCATCACTCCCAACAGCCTTCACCTTATAAATCCATCAGCTTTACCTTCCTGAACAGCACAGCTGCCTGCAGACCCACTCCTCCCACCCCTTCCCCTTGCCACGCATTCCTCCCTCCGTTCAAGCCTTCAGGAGGGTGGCTTGGGCATTTCTTCTTTTTGGCTTTTCTCTAAGGAGAAGAGGGGTGGCAAGTCAAATCATTAGCAGGCATAGATTTTTTTTTTTCCTAGATCTTTATTTTACAAAAATAACTTACAAATAGAGACAACTCTCAGAAGCAAGATCATTCACTCTGTACATAAGGATACAGCCTTGGGAAGTAGGAGTTAACAACTCTGAGAACACTGTTAATTTGAACATGACGGCAGCTATATTACAGCACATACGCTCCATGCTCCAGCTGCGTGGCTATGACCACCACATGAAGCTACAGTCGAAGTGTGCCAGCCAGGGAGGATGCACCCAAGAGATCATTTCCACTCTGCTATTTATCGTCATCCTCTTACAACCAAACGGCAATCTAACACTCAGACTACAGCACTCTGTATACACTCCTCAGCAATATACTCCAAATACATGATAAAAATATATTTAACTTTCAAATACAATTGTATAAGGTACATCAAGAGCCAGAAAATAAAGTCTTGAGCTTTTAAATACAACACATTATATATATAACATATACAAGGAGACAAAAGGGAATCTACATGTGGAAGAGAAAGCTTATCCTGGAAATATACGTTATCTATGTTACACAATGGCTTTGTCCGCTAGAAAGTCATTTCTACTTGCATAGCATTGTCGAGGAGTCCAGACTGGAGTAAGAGGAGATCAAACACAACACACCCACCAAATGGTTTAATTTTGGTACCACTTCCATTTTGCACCCTATTCTACTCTTAAATTACAGTTTGCTATTTCTCTTTTGTAGGCTGGAATTCACGCCCCGTTCAGAACAAGCACAGGGAAAGGGGGAGGTAAAAAAAAACAAAACAAGAACACCACCACAAATAAAAAAGAAAAATCAAAGAGTCAAAGAGGTTTCTTTATGGGGTTGCAGTCATTTGGCATTTTGCTCCAGAGCAGAGTATTCTGCTTCTGACACTCTGGAAGCATCAATAAGTTTGGTGAGACCAGTTTTGGCAGAGTACTTGAAAATAAAGGCTTTCATGAGCTCGTATCTGTAGTTGCGGTTAATGAAGCTGTACAGGATAGGGTTGACGCAGCAATGGACTAGAGAGAAACACTGGGTGATGTGGAGAGTGGCGTATAAGAAGTTCTCCATCTGACAACTGAAAGGTATGAAGTGAAGGCTGTAGAAGATGTCAAGCAGGACAGCTACGTGGTAGGGTAGCCAGCAGACGAGAAACACAACAACGTAGGAGAAAATGATCTTCCCGTTGCTCTTCCTCTCTTGGTCACTGGAGGTGGAGATGGTCTTCGCAAGGAGGAAATAAAAGAGAGCGATGATGGGAAAAGGGATGAGAAAGCCCAGCACGACAGAGATGAGCTCCATGCCAATCAACCACTCTTTGAAGCTCTCCTCTGGATAGACGGGACGGCAATAGGTTTCGTTGTTGGAAGAGACCGTCTTGAGATAGTAGGTGTCTGGGAGAGACGCGGAGAAGGCCAGAAGCCACACCAAGATGCAGATGCAACGACGAATTATCTTCTTCTTGCGATTGCTGGAGTTGGTGAAATAGGCAACCGAGAGGTAGCGGTCCACGCTCATGCACGCCAGGAAGAAGATGCTGCCGTACAAGTTGATGGAAAATATAAGGTGAGTTATCTTGCACGTGATTTCTCCCATGTACCACTGGTTGTGCTGGACAAGGGAGACAACCCACACCGGAAGGGTGATAACGACGCACAGATCAGCAATAGCCAGATTAAAGATGTAGAGGTGGGTTTCGTAGCCAGTCATTTTGGCTTGGAGGTTGACCCATACCACGACCGAATTGGCCACCAGCCCTATGACAAAGATGAAGATGTAGAAGAAGGAGAGGGTGTACAGCAGGGCACTTTTGTTGAGCGTGCCAGGGCATGTTGTCGCATCAACCGTGATGCAGTCACCGTTGTTGCACGTCCAGTTGATCTCTGACAAGTTGGCCGTTTCTAGAAAATCGAGGATGGAGGTCAAATCAAGTGCGCTCATGTTCACTCAGTTTGGAGCTGGAGTGACCTACAGGCAAAACAGGATCAAAAGAAACAACCCAAGTTAAAACTGCTGCCATCCTCATACCAGGAAGCACGTGCAGGACACACGGGTTTAGTCATGTCCTGCTCTTCTAAGACACTTTCCATTGAAGAGATCCATGGAGTAAAACAACCAAAAGAGACACATAACAAATCTCAGCTAGATGACTAGTTTTTTTGCCTTTTTTTTTTTTTCTTGCAGCTCACATCTGACATCATCAGGTTGGCTATCGTCCCCGGGTGTGAAATCCGCAAAGTACACTGTGGCCAAACAAATGTCAGGTAACTAAATCTGTCTTCTCCAGCATAAATGATGATACTATTGCTTTCAGCAGGGGAATCTTTAAGCCATTTTATCTGCACTCCCTCAAGCATAGTAGAATTGATCTGGCTGATAGATGGTACCGTAAAACATTTAGCACAAGCTCTGGTCATCATCTTGTCAAGCCCAGCTCCAGCTGCACGAAGCAGAACTGCGGAACTAAGGGGCTTTGTACCCTTGTCCAATTTTAAATTTAAATCCCGATCCATTCTCTCCCCTTGACTTCAATTCTGTTTTTACAAAGCATCTCCTCCGTTCAACAATTATCACACAGCTTTGAGAAAAGAAGAAAAAAAGGTCAGAGCTTGACCGCTGAATCAATCTGCTGGGCTGAAGTTTTCTTTTTAGGAGAGAGCTTTGATTCACAAAACACCCCATCATCACAGCTGGCTCCACAACAACTGCTTCCTCCCCACCCTTTTGCTTTCCTACATCTACTTTTCCTGCCTCTTCAGAGCCTTCTTTGCAGCAGTGGACAAAGCACGGGGCTACTCGTTACCTTCCCCAGCAGCAGGAGAGAGGGCCCCAGCAGACCCACACAGCTTAACACAAAATCCAAAGCTGGGCTGCTAATTACCCTTGTGCTTTTGGGGTGGCGTAAAAACTCTGCCTTCCCTGCCGGGACCCTCCCATCCTGCCGGGCCAGCAGTACCACCCACAGCAGCAGCTGGCTGCCTTGGCCTGCAACCGCTGCGCTTTAGCCAAGCAACTTTTGGAGTCCCTGCGAGCTGCAGCTGGGGGCGCAACAAATTAAAGATGGGGCGGTGGGTTTCCAAGGCATGGACCACCCCATCTCTGCCACTTCGCTGGAGCCACAGCGTGGGGTCAGCCAGCTCACCTGTGGTCCCCACTGTGGGCGCTTCCAGCATCCTGAACGGTGGCCACCTCCTTCTTCTGAGTGCCCCCAGCAGCGAGAGGCACCCCCTGATGTTATGCCAAACCTGGGGGCAAGGCCAGCATGAGCAAGCAACAGGGGGACACGACCCACCCCACCACAGGACCTCCTGGTGGGGCTCACAAGGGCACAGAGGGGACAGCGAGCGGGGAAGAGCTCAGCCAGCCTCCTGCGCTGAGCATCCTCTTCTTGTCCCAACTCCCCAAAAAGGGACGGGAGTTGACACAGCACCTCTCGCTCCTCCAGCTGCATAATTGGCTCTTCCCAAGCCTCCCCCCACCCCGCCCACCAGGGATAGAGGGACGGAAGAGACAGGAGATAAGGGGTGAGATTACCAGGGAGAAGCTATTGTCCCAGCGGAGAGGATGGCGGTGGCACTAATAATGAGGGGGGCTGTGCACGCATTCAGGGGAGATCAGATCTCTGTGGAAACAGGGCCCAAATTGGCCCCGTGAGGAGACCTAGCCCATGGCTTCAAACCTGTGCAGCCTTCCAGGCTTTCATCCCACCAGCCCACTGAGGGACAGGGATGAGATCCAAGCCAAGTTAAACACACATTTCGCTAAGGCGCTGGCTAAAGGTGGGAGAGAGGGATAGGTCCCCTGCTAGACCCCACCCAGGGTCCCACCACCACGACTGCATCCCCTGTGATAACAGCTTTCAAGGCTTCTCAAGCACAAGGAGAAGCAGCACCATCCCCAAAGTCCCTATATACCTAAACCCCACAGCAGCTAAAGCAAACTCCCCAAAAGCCACCCGAGCCCCAGCCCCATGGCACAGGCCACCATCTCCACCACCTCTCAGAACTCCAAGCTAACCAGGTAACATCCCCAGCAGTAGCGCGGGTGGTCCTGTGCATCTTCTGGGAAGGCACACAGTCCTACAAGGAGAGCAGGCTCATATCACTTCTCAAGACCCTAACTCAAGCTGACCTCCAGGATGGGGCTGTGACCACCCACCCCCAAGCCTCCAGCACATTCCTTCACCAAGAAGCAGCTCCAACCCGGATGCAGGGTGTCAGATCGCTGGCGCAGAGCAAGAGGCAGCGAGGGCGAGCAGGGAGACAGCAACAGGGCACCACAGACCTCGAAACTTGGGCTCACACCAGTGGTGGAGACCCCACGGCCACCAGCCTGGGACAGCAGTTAGGAGAGGGCAACGTCATCCCAGCTGCTTGCTCGCAGCCACCCCTGGGATCTCACTGAGCGCAGACGATGCTTAGCCCCAGCCACCGCTCCAAGAGCGGGTCTGCTGCGCGCACGTGCGTCCATCTGTCCGGGGCCGCCCACATGCCTGTGCGCTTTCGCATCCCCAGCGCGGCAATAAAAAATCTGAAACCGATACGGCCTCCCAGGCTCAAAGCCCTGCCTATATTCAGAGATTACAGTTTTACGAGGCCGGGCTTTCTATAGTCTGGGATTAGCTGCTGTAACCTGAGCTCCGATTCCCACCCAGATTAGCTGGGAGGAACCCACCAGACAAATTCAATAAAGCCACTCTGTACTCCTAAAAAAAAAAAAAATACCTTGAGCGCTCTCTGCAGACAGCACAACATCCTCAAAACGGGAAGGCAGCTGGAACTGCGTGTTGTGCCCACTGCACTGCAAAGCCCTTGCAGGCCATCGCCCCTTCGCCCGACAGACACAGGTCCCTGCTAGTTTGCAAGAGTTACAGCACGAAGGAAAGGAGCTGCACCCGAAAACCTGCTCCAGACACCCAAAGATGTCCCTGGAGCCAACGATGCACCCTCCCGGTCCCACCTCCCACCCAGGACCCCACGCAGGCTGCCCAGAGAGCAAAAAGGCAGGAGCACCCCCACTTCGGAGGGCAGCCCAGCACCATGCAGCCCTGCTCGAGCCCTCCACTCTTTTTTGGGAACTTCTCAGCCACCCCCTCTTCCACCCCGAGCATCCCGCAGCCCGGTCCTGCCTCTGGTCAGGTTGTCACTCAGGACACACCTTCCCCCTTCCCGTCCGTGACAAAGGACCAGGCTGGTTCCCCAGCGTGGGGAGGGGGGCAGCGCGAGCCCCCACCGCAGAAGGACACCCCCGCCCCCCCCCCCGGGAGCTCTGCAAGGGTGAGCCTGGCACCTTTAAACTCCCTTCTGCGCTTCTCGGTCGGAAAAACGCCAAAAGAAGGGGTGAAAGAAGTGTCTCACGCGGAGGAAAGGAGCATGCAGAGGGATGCTGCAGGTGACCCCCAAATCCCAGACATCCCCCCCCCCCTCCCAGCACCCCACCACACCGGGGTGTGCCAGCCCGCTAACCCCCCCCCACGGGAAAACCCGGCGGAGGGGCGAGAAGCGGCAGCTCCCCCCCCACCGCCTCCCAAATGTGACCACGAGACGGGCTGAGATGCACCGGGGGGGGGCCGGGGGCTCGGCTGCAGCACCCTCCGCGGCTGTCCCCTGCACGGCCGGGGGACACGGTCACCCGTGGGGGATCCCCCACCTTACCTCCCGCTGCCTGGGCGCCCGCGGAGCGACTGAGCGCGGCCCGCCGCCCGCCCCTATATCCGCTGCGGGGAACCGCCCCCGGGGGGGGGACCGGGAACCGCCTCTCGGGGGCGGCCCCGGGCCCTCCCCCGCCCCGCCCGCACCCCGCGGGGGGAGCGCAGGGGGGCAGCAGGCGGTGGCGGGCTCCGCTAACGGGGGCTGGGGGGCAACAGGCACCGGGGGGGAGCAAAAAAAGGGGGGAGAAAGAAAAAAGAGGGGGGAAGCAAAAAAAAAGGAGGGGAGGGAAGAAAGCAAAAAAAGGGGTAGAGAAAGCAAAAAAGGGGGAGAAAGCAAAAAAGGGGAAGAAAGCAAAAAGGGGGAGAAGCAAATAAAAAAGGGGGGATGCAAAAAAAAGTGGGGGGAACAAATAAAAAAGGGGGGAAGCAAATAAAAAGGGGGAATCAAAAAAAGTGGGGGAAAGCAAAAAAAGGGGGGGAAGCAAATAAAAAAGGGGGGGAAGCAAAAAAAGGGGGGGAGCAAAAAAAAAGGGGGGGAGAGAAAATAAATTTTAAAATTAAAAGTAAAAAAAAAGCAGGTTTCTAGTTGTTTTTCTGTTTTGTTCTGGGTTTTCTGGTGTGATCGCTATAAAATATTGAGAGGACAGGGCAAAGGAAGGCGGCAGATTCTCACCTTTACTCCCCCCAGCAGGGCAAGAAAAATTAATGCCAAGGAAAAGTGACAGGAAGCCAGAAACGCGCTGACAAAAACTGAAAACCCACTCCTCTGCACTCCTCCTCGGCACAGGGAGGGCAGGGGATTGAAACCATGGAGAGGAAGGGTCTGGGGGTGGGGTGTCTGTCTGTCTGTCCCAGGGCAGATGCTAGGGTTAGGTGACAACCTACCTGGGTTAGGTGACAACCCACCTGCCGGCACAGCAGCCCTGGAGCCACAATACCCCTTGCTGAAGCCTGACAACCGCGCTGACAGCTCCGAGGGATCCAACCCACGCACTGCTGGGCTGCTCCAAAAGCACCAGGTATCCCGAAGTGGGGAGCTCGGCTACCCCCTGCCCAAATCCCCGCTGCTGGAACACGCACCCACACGTATGGCTCCCTGAGCCCAGATCACCCCATTGCTACCAAGCCACTGCCCAACTATCACATTAAAACCAACTTTTTGGAAGATCCGGGGAGTTTTAGCACTTGCAACACCCCTAAAAAGCACGTATTTTGTTTCCCCAAAGATCCTCTTTCCACAGGCATTTAAAAGCTTGTTTAAAAAGAGAACATGCTTCCCCAGCGCCTAGCACAAGTTCTCAAGCTTAAAGCAAGTCAGGGATGCGGCAAGACAAGACATTTTCTCCCGTGGCAGAACAGACCCATTTAAAAAGCGCAAGGGTTAAAGGAGACCCATTCGCCAGCAGTCTGAGTTTTTAAAAAGCAAGGTTGGTCATCAAGGAGCAGAGTCAAACCCGTCCAGTTTACACCCCTGCAAGGGAAGGCACAATTCACTTCAGCTCTTCTGCCCGCAGCGAGATTAAGCAGCAGATGTTGCACCTCCTGCAGCTCCTCCTGCCTCCCTGCTCAGCTCTGTGCATCCCCAGGGACCTCCGGCATCTCCCAGCACCGGGGTGTCCTGGAGCATGTGGTGCAGAGACAAGCCTGACCTGTTGGGCATTGGGTGATCCTTCTGTCCCCAACCAGACCTGGGCTGCCACCAGCTCCAAGTACCTCAAGAAGCCACCAAGCAGGTTACCTGGAGCATCCCATCTACCACCTATCACAACACTGCTGCAGATTTTGGTGCCAGGGAAGGAGGAGAGCAGAGGGATGAGTCTCTTGCTGTCCCACAGATGGAGACGATGAGATGTCCCCCTTCCTGCCCACTACTCCCCCTGGATGAGGACAGACGGGTCCTCCCAACATCACAGCTGTCAGTGAGCAAAGCGTTATGGCATCCGCTGAAATTCTGAGTGCTCGCCCAAGTCCGCGGACGTTGGCAGAATTGAAGCACGATGAGTTCAGACAACAACAGGATTAGGTTTAAAAATAAGCATGTACTGAAGCACTTGGCTAAATCAGGCTCTGAAAATCCTAGGGAACAAAAAAAAAACACAACCAAAAACACTCTAGCAGAACTCCAGAGTCACTTAGCCAAAAAAGCAAGAGGAGTGGTTTTTCCTTACTTGGTATGCCAGAAAATAACATCAAGTAGTACAATCTTTTCCACAGCCCTACAAAAATACTGGCCAGCATCCGCAACCGCGAAGCTTCTGGCTGTCCCGGAGTCCCAGGCAGCCTCCCCTGTCCTGCCGTCGCCGAGAGCAGAGCCCTCGCTGTCCTTCCCAGGTCTCTCCCGCCAGCTTTCTTTTTACAGTGAGCACGTTCCTCACGCAGGAGAGATGGAGCCTGTTCCCTTTCTGTTATCAAAGCCAGATTTTGCTCAGCATTCAGGGATGAAATGCTTAGGTGGCAAGCAAAACAACGCTGTATCAAGAAAAAACCCGCATGAGATGAAACCACCTCCCTAAAACGGGGCGAGAGCAGAGCTAGGGAGAAGCTGGACACCCCGGACAAGATCAGCAGAAGGTCGAGATGCTACCTGCTTGCCGTGGTTAGTTGGTATCTGCTGCCAGTCCAAGCAGCTGCCCCAAGAGGTGTGATCTCAGAGTCCAGCGACCAGAAACTCCTTGTAGATGCAGCTCCAGGCAAGGCGAGCCATTGCTCATCGGAAAGTTGTCTCCAGATATTTAGGAAAGAGGGAAAGCCAAGCTCCGCAGCTCCTCACCCTGCTACGAAGGAGTCTGCCACAACGTGCCGGGGAAGGACCGGGGCACCAGATTCACCTTGCTGGGTTTTTCTTGGGCTCCTTCCACAACGAGCCTCTGCCTTCCCCAGACCTTGGGCAGGACCATGGGGGACCCTGCGCGGCGTCGAGGCTCCTCTGTGCTCAGCGCTGCAGATAAACACACCAAAGGGCGAGCTCTGACCCGCGGAGATAGGTACGGCAGGAGGGGCAGGCAGAGGGTGCCGGGAAAAATGCAACACTGAAAGCCAGATTATTATTTAACTGCTTATCCTATTGTTTTGCATTTGTTTAACTGCCTGAAATACAGCACTATACTATTTTTTCCCCTCCAAAAGTACAAGTTTTTACTAACATGGGGGCAGAGAAAATCAGGAATTTCTCACGGTCCCCGCAGCCTCTGCCTGCTGGCATTGGGAATGCAGGCTGAAAGCATCCTCATTTTCTCTAAAGGCTTCCCTTCCCAAATGGGAGGCAGATGGAAGCTAACACCCAGCCCTGCCTACCCACGTCAACAGAGAAATTTAAAAAAAAAAAAGCGCAAGCTGGCAGCTTCGAGTGCTAGAAAGATTTTTTTTTTTTAGGTGAGAAAGCCAATAAGGCAAAGTGCAAATACGTGTTGGGTGGGGGAGCATTTCAATAGCACAGCAAATATCGAAAAGGGACAAAGGGAAACATTTCCCCATTGCACCAGAGAGGATGTGCGTGCAGCAAAAGCGAGGCGAGAGCAGCATCACCAAGCGGGCGTCCAAAAGCAGCAGCCTCACGCGCAGGCGGAGAACAACGCACCGGCCAGGAGAGCAAACACCCACATCGAGATGATAAAGCCAGGCAGAGCCCTGGCGGAAATTGGGCTGTGATCCGTGAAGTGTACGAAGGTAAAACAGAGCTTCCTGCAGTCCCGGGAGCCAGCGCCAGCAGGCTGCTGGATGAAAATGCAGTGGTCATTTCCTCTCTCTTCCAAGACAGCTAGTCCTCTGTCCTCTCCCGGTCACGTTCCTCGCCGCATCGGTGGGATGATGGATGGAGAAACGAGCCACCGGACTAACAAAAGGAATAAATAGATGACTCCATGAGGAGTCACCTCTGAAATCGCAAGCAGAAAGGAAACGAGCGGCAAATTTCCAGCAGGCAGCGACCGTGGTACTGCCCAGCTTCACTTCCCCTACCAACAGAAAACAATCAAGTCATTTAATACCAAGCCATGCCGAACATGGCGTCAGCAGCCCCGACAGCGGTCAGGAAAGTCGCAGGGCTGGTCTCCCGTCCAGCTCCGTCCTGTCCGGTTGGGAAGAGACGCAAGAGGAGAAAACCAAGGGGAAGAGCGCAGGGAGAAGCACCCTCCCCGGTGCTACACCACGGAAAGACACTACTTGTGCTTGAAGCTGCAGGGGAAAGACACTCATACTTGTAGGCAGCACCGGGGAGACCGCTGTCCTCCTCCATGAAGGATGGGGAGAGCCGGGGGGTGCCCCAGGCTGAAGGAGCTGCCATAGCCCAGGAGGATGAGGAAGCCAAGGCAAGGGGCACGGTGGTGCTGGGGGGGATGCTCAGCACACCCCAGGATGCCCAGCATGCCCCGGGATGCCGTGCTCATGGTTGCAAACACACGGCATTATCCTATTTTATGGCTGGGAAAACTGTGGGAGAAAGATGTCAAGCTCTTAAAGCTGGAGAGCGAGGGAAGAAATGTGCAGGCAGGGGCCAGGACAGCCACAACCCATCCTTGGGCGAGGCTCCAGCCTCCCCCAGCATAGCCTGAACCACCAAACCAAGCAATCAAAGAGAAATGGCAGTGCACAACCTCCCTTCCTCCTCCATATCCTCCTCCATACCACTCACCCCTTAATTTAAAGGTTCCTGACATCCCTTTTTTTTTTTTTTCCCCAGAAGGCCCCTCATGGGTTGGTTTCCATCTACACTGCAGCTCCAAAGCTGTATTTTTAACTTCACCACCACAGCAACAGGGACCAAACGTTCAGAGGAACATTTGAGAGCATGAAAGCTGAGCTCCTTGGGATGGCGCAGGCTTCCAGCATCTGCTGCTTTGAAGCACCACCCGTCAAAAGCCTTGTGAGAAAACCTGCCGGCAGAGATCTGCGTTCTCCAGGCACACCGTCCGGCCCAGCAACGCTGCCGTCAGCGTTCACCTCCTGACAAGTGACGGTGAACAGTGCTGATTCGGAGAGACAACGCAAAGCACACAGCCCTTCACGTGGGGCTCCATCAATGGGGCCACCCAGGATTTTAACCGCTCTTTGTCTTTTTCCCCACAAAGACACAGCAGGAGAGAGGTTAGCGCTCCTGTCCAGCCACCCCGCAAGGCATTTTCCATCAATCCCAGCGAGCTTCCCAAAAGCTGAGCACTGGTACCCCAGCAGGATCCACGAGGAAAGGGCCAGCAAAGCAATCAATTTACCTTTTTCAAGGCAATGAGAGCTTTTAGGAGGAATTGATTGGTGGTGTAATTAGGAGTATTACCCATGTAGCTAATAATTATTGAAGATGGCTCACTCTTCCACAGTTCATCTCCATCTTACCCTTCCACTAAATAAAGGTGTTATCTAAGGATGTTATTTGCGGCTTCATCATCTCCTGTCATTATCACCATTTATTTGAGAGCATGCCAAAGCATGAGGAAGATAAAATAAGACCCTGAGCCAGAAATCCTGCCTGGAGCAGCTAAGGAGAATTTTTTCAGAGGCATTAATTTTTACAGAAACACTCATTCATAAACTTCGCCTCTCTGCACAGTGCACTCTCAAGCCAGCAAGGTGACACGTACATGTCAGGGGTAGGTTTTGACAGAAGCAATGCTAAGGAAAGCTGGGCTCTAACTTTGCGTCGGCAGCGAGGGCTGCAAGTGGCACGCTGGGGACAGAGAGGGAGGAAAGGAGTTTCAATCAGGATGGTAGGATCCCCCCCCCTCCAACCTCGCTTGCTTCCATGGGAAAGAGTCCTGCTAGGTGTGAAACAACCAAACACTACACACCGGTAAGAAATAAAAAATTCATTAAATCGTAAATCTTTTGGAAAGGGGATCTACTGGGGAGATTATATTCACTTTTCACGGACATGTTAATTCAACGGTGGCATATCATATTGTTCTCTGCGGGAGAAAAAGACATATTGTTTTAAAGTATGATATTTAGAGCAGTCCTTTAGGAAGGAAAGCAAATATAATCTTGGCAAGGAAAAATGACTGCATGAGCACCGCGTAAGGGACATTAAAAGCAGGGCCCAAGTCCCAGCTGCCGAAAGTCAGAACAGCTTGACTGGAGCTGTTGGAGCTGAGCCCACGCATGGGAGCTGAGAACGAAGGTCACCTCCTTTTAGCCACAACTCCTTGAAAATGTTAAGTAAATGAACACAAAGGGTCATTTTTTACTGGTCCCATTGTGAACAGTCACTGTTTGCCTGCTAGCAAACACGGAGAGCGGGTGAGAAGACAAAGACTTCACAGCTGCATTCAGCTTGATGTCCGCTGGTTGCGAACTATCTGGCCATCTCCTTGTGGATTGCTTCTGGATCAGCCAAGGAAACTGCTGAGCTCTCCCAGCTCTCAGTCCAGCCAGCCACTCGGGAATGGGTAGAACTGGACAGCCAGCTGCAAATCCCAGGCTCCCCAAAGCCCTGCCTCGGCTGCTCCCCAGGTGCCTGGTCTCCTTCTCCAGGAGGCTCCAGTCCTGCGGTGGCACATGCCCAGAAGCGTCTGCAGCAGACCAACACCCATCTTCTGCCCAAATCAGCTCCAGGCCAATAAACACCTCCGTCTCCCGAGGGACCGTATGTGACAGGCGTCTGAGGAGCACCCTGCACACAGCCAGCCACAGCGTACGCTCAAGGTGTCCTCACAACAGGCAGCTCCCACACAATGCTGGGGTGGGATTGGTCTCGTGGCCCCCTTTCACAGCTGTGGTCACACTCCACCTCTGGCTTCCCACCTCTCTCCTGACCCCTCAGATCTTGTATTCCTTCCAAATGGGAGCATCCTTCCCCCCTTTCTCCATCCATACCTTTAGCATGGTGGTCAGCACAGCCCCTCGGGTGACGCAGGTTCACCTCTCCTCCGGCTTGGCTCTAGGTGTGAAGGACACAGGGACAGGACTCCTGCGCACCTTCTCCAGATACTCATCTGATGCACAAAGTCCCCGACGAGCCCCGCTGACTCTCAGAGTGTTCTCTCCCCTAGTGAGAAGGCTGTGGATGATAGACAAAACCCACACAAACCTGAGCTCAGATCAGCCTCATGCAGCACCGTGAGCAAAATCCCCATCATCCCAAGCCGTGGTGTTCCGCCATAGGGCTGCACTCGTCATAGCTGCGGGAAGGTCTTCAGCAAACACATGACTTACTGTACTGTAAACTGTCCATGGCCATGTTCTTCCTCCGGGACAACTCGCCATCCAAAGCAGCTTACTCCAGAGGAACAAGGGGAGAAGACTGCCCAAGCTCAGCCAGAGGTAACTCAACTTGTCCCATCAGAATTGCTCGTCACCTGAATTGCACAGGACACAGCACAGACATGCCAACTCCTGCTGGCCTGCTCACTTGTCTCCTTCCTTTTGCCAGCCCAGCTATCTCACTAAAAACTTCCCCATCCATCCCAGTGAGCTGTGCAATTTGAAGCATCATTGCTCCCACTGACAAAACTGCACACAGGACTCTTCCTAAGTAATCAAATAATGGGATAAAGTAAGAAACAGCTGATGAAACATTAACCATGAACAGCCAAAACAACAAAGTCAGCGCACACAAACCACGCCGACTCTCAACGCAACATTAAGTCGGTTGTACGTTATTTATGCATTTGCCACAAATGCCTTCAGCTACCTGCTCGAGACGAAAAGCACTAACAAGGCTGTATTTTTCCCCATACCCGGGCCAAGTTCCCAGTTGAGACAAGCAGTTTATACTAGCCAAACACTTGGATAATTTCAGTTTCTGTAGAAACCCTTGTTGCTGGGGTCCTTAATATTGGCTTTATGTGGAAGGCACACTGGCGGCAGCTCACAGCCCAGTGCCGTAGGCAGCCAGAAAGGTCTTAGACTACTCAAACGATCCAGTGTGAGCACAAGGAGGAGAAAGCCTGTGCTTTAGCTTCTGTCCAGGGCCCCTGGAAAGTTAATCCTATCCGATTACACTACTACTTTTTTTTTCCATAGAAGAAATAAACAGCCTTTTGTACTAACCATAAGGCTGCCTTATTTTGAAGGAAGATTTATCATCCAGGAGAAATTCATGAGATCATTCCATTTTTGTCCCAAGTCTTCAAAGCAGTGGTTTTACTTCATGATGCAATATCAGCCGGTTCTGCCTCTGTGCCAGGCAGTCCCCACAAGACATTCCACTTTTCCTTAAAAAAAAAGAGAACACGATTGTGGATCATCTTATCAGTTGCTTAAAGCCTGCACACCAAATTCCACGTGCGCACGTTAGAGCCGTGCAAACACATACGTATGGAGCTGAGACCAGCTTCCCTACAGCCCACAAACACCAGGAGTGCAATCGATGACATTGTCCAGTGAAGTGACCGATAGATGACAAAATCTGCTGTGAGCTGCCCCAGGAGAGGACCCAGCTCTGCAGGAAGAAGGATGGCTCCTGCCTTCCCCACGCCAACAGGGACCCCGTTGTGCTGAGCTGAAACCTTGAACTCATTACAATGTCACTCTGTCTTTGGATCCGATATCCTGTGGGGGCATCTTCTGGGAATGTATTTTGGTTCAGACTTGGGTCAAGGAGAGTTGACTTGACCTGAAAATAAATCCAGGCGATCTCAAGCTGAAGAGCTATTGACTACTGTTTGCAATACAATAACGTAAGGAGATCAAACTCGCCTGAAAGCCAGGGTTAACACAAATCCAAGGAGAAAGGGGAACAAGAAAATTCATTCACCACCATGACAAAGGGGACATTTTTTGCATTGGCAGAATGCAGAGCAGGGAACTGAAATCGCTTCCCCAGCAGCATTTTTAGCATCCCATGTGGTAAGTGCATGCTGTTTAGCTGTGCCGATATCTTCAGCAGGCTGGCAGTAAGATAAGAGATACGCAACTGCATATGTGTGTGAAAAAGGTTTTGTGGGCTTTTTTTTTTCTTTTTTTAACGTCACTAGATGGAGTTCCTCCACTCGCACACAGGGGAGCTTTTGTGAGAGGTATTTTATATGGATCCCCAAGGAAAGATCTCAGCGGACGGGCTCTGAGCACTATTGTGTGCACGTGTGCGTAATAACTCTCTGCAACTTTTGGTTTACAGTCCAGGAGAAATGCTGGTTGCACTCACTGCGGCTCCAAGACAAAATCCTGCTCCTGGCTCATGCTACGGGGAGCTGTACCATTAACTTCACTGAAGCTAGCCTTTCTCCTCTTCCAGAAGCTTTTTTTTTTTTTTTTTAACGTTTGCTGGATAAAGCAATTTTTCAGCCAGCTGATACTTCCCAGGTCTGTACTGCAGGGAACCTAGGAGATGCTTCCTACCCATGCTGCAATACGTCCTCAGAAAAAAGTAGGAAATCTTCCCTGACTCTCCTCCTTCCCAGACCTCAGATCCAGAAGCAGCAGTTTGACTCACCAGCCCTTTGCCCAGACCTATAACACACACACACACCCCCCCCATTCTAAATTTTCCAGCTTCTCAAAGCGGCTGGAGCTGCTGGTTGTCCAGCAAATGCTCAGGAGGATCCTTGTGCAAAGCTGTCCTCCAAGGATGCAATGCATATGACCCCAGAACAAACTGTGGATAGTAACGAGATTTAGTGGCCCTTGAACATCACCTGGTATTGTGCCTGATGAGCATCCACAGAGCCATCCCCAGCTTGAGCTTGCACACGGTTCCAGTCTAGAACAGCTGGCTCATCTCAGTTTAGTCCTTCTGCTGGCATGAATTATCCACCCCATTTCACAATAAGGATCTCATCACATCGCTCTAGTCATCGCAACTCAGCTCACGGCATCGCAGAGACACACGAGGCTGTGCCCAGAAGCCCTGGCAGCATGGACAGGGCAGGAGCTTCACCAGGGACACATCAACCCGGAGAGGACAAAACTGACCTCGATCCAGACAAGTCTGACCAGGGTAGCTGCTTACCAGGGTAGATTGGCTTCACCTCCCGTAAGACACGAGCACCACATGCCCCATCCGAGCACAACTATTTCTAAACACAGCCCAGGGAAAGCTGCATATTTTTTTTTATTATTTCACTAAAACCCATTTTATTAACTCACTTGTACTCTAATGTAGATGATCCTTTCGTTTATAGAATAAATTACATTGCTTCTTCCCATCTCCCACTGTGATTGCACGATTCCTGGTCAGATTGTATAATGTTTGATCTAAGAATGTATAAACTCCACTAAACAAAGCTGCAATAGAAAGCTGAATAATTAGTCAAGACTCCAACCTCTCCAGGAAGAGAAAAAAAAAAAAAAAAAAAAAAAAAANTGACAAAGTAACACACAGAGAGAGCCTGGGAATCTTTCAGATGAAATAAAGTATTTTAAGAGGTACTCAATATTCAAGCTCAGCACTTCACATCTGCACCTTTTAAACCTGTCAGGAACGTCAGCCCTGACTCAAACGAAATCTTCACAAATTGGGATTTCTTTTACCACTGTGTGAAAATTAACACTTTCAATTGCAATTAGCAGCACCACAGCCTGCTCACGCTTTTGCTGCAAAAACAAGTCGCACGTGAACATTCACAGTTAACCAACGCCATCATCTAACAGTAGCTTTCTGTTAGTACAGACCTTCCCAGCACACGGCTCTCCTCCAGAGCAGGACCGAGAGCACAAAGGCTCGGATCGGTCCCCCTGCAGCTGCTTTCAGGGAGGTGCCCAGCAACTGGCCACCTTGAGCAGCTCCGGGATGATCTCTTCCCATCCCACCAGGAGTGCAGCAGAGATGGCTCTGCCAAGGACAGGTCTAGGGGCTAATACAGGGGGAAGCATGAGTATTTTTCGATGGACACATCTTTCCTTCACAAAAAACATCCACCGCCACAGCAGCTCTACTTCTCAACCCCTATCTTCCAAGACATACGTCTGCAGGACTAACTGAACCCTCCTTTGTAGCAGTCAGTTCCACCTCCAACAGCAAAACCACGATGAAAACCAGCCCTGGAGATTTTCCAGCCATCAGCAGAGGTCACAGTGAGGAGGGGACCTGCAGAGTCTTTTCCCTTTCCTGCCCCTTCTCTGCTCAGGTACGCAGTGTGCTGCAAAGCATCCCAGCCCTTCCTGCACGGCACGGCAGCCAGCGCCAATCAAACTAATTGGAAGAGGGGAAAATTATTGGTTTTAATATCATAAGTCTGATGGAGAGGGAGTTAAGGTGGTTTTTTAACGCAGCAAACAGTATTCAACTTAAAGCTGCATCACTTCAACTCCACCTCGCCTGACCAGCATAATTAAGCCTGAAGCAGGACAAGAAATGAAAAAAAAGGGAAGTCACAAGGAGAAGGGGATGGAAGAAACCCCTCATGAAGCAGTGAAAGCCAAGCATTCCCTCCTAAAAACAGAAGAGGTGATGAGCTCAGTTACAAGCCCTCCCAGCACACGCTGACATGCTACCAACCAAACTTGGAGCAGAGACTCTGCCTCAAGCTTCAAACATGCAAGTAAAATAGTCATCCCTTAGTGCTGTCCCACCCCAAGCCAGCCTGAAGTCATCCAGGGAATCTGACGGGTGGTGTTAGCACAGGATTTACTGGAGAGCCAAAGAAGCCGCCTCGCTCCACCCTTTGAGGGCAGGGTGGCCCATCCCTTCCTCCTTCCACAGGACCGTCCATTGCCAGGGTCTTCTCCATCGCCTTTCAGCTGCACCGAGTTTGTGAGGCAGAAAAGAAAAAGTAATTGTTTTCCAAGCGTGATATTTCTGGTACTTGTCAAAGAGAAAAAACAGATTCCCTGAGGCTCCTTTCCACTCTTCTAAATAGCCAAAAAGTTGTTCTCCACCAGAATAGCTTTCAAATGAATGGCCAGAATGAAATTTGGAGCCGATTTCAAGTCTGTCCGCATTAACTGGTGGGAGCTGTTGCCATCCTCAAGGAAGCCAGGAGAGCAGAGAACCACACTCCTCCGAGTTGAAAACATTTACTTGAAACTGGACACCAGGAAGGTAAACAAAAAATAATGTTTGAAAAGAGAGGGTAGCTACTTATGGGATGGAAAGAAAGATTCTATTTACAAGGTCATAAGACAAATTTAACATCAAATCAAGAAAGAATTAGGCACCCAAAACGAAACAAACACCTAAGCCATCTAGTAACCCTTACTTAGGGCATTAGAGGAAAGTCAGTTTTAAAAGCAAGTTGTAGATAGCTCTAGGAAAGCCCTCTCGCTTGGCAGAAAAGTTTATAAGGCCAAATCAGGTACTAAAGTTCTCACCAGCAGTTGTTTTGCTTGGCAGTCTTCAAGAAAACAAACAAACACCCAAACAACACCTTGCATTGCCTAATGGAAACTTCAGGCTAGCCCTGGAAAATTCCCTGGCCCACCAATAAAGCCAGTGGGGAGCTTTCCAATAGGCAAGCTTTGGATAGGGAAAAAAAAAAAAAAACTTTCTGCAGGAAAAAAAAAAAAGTTGAGTTTTGTGGAAGTATTTCAGTTTTCCAGCAGGACAAAAATTGAAGGAATGACGTCTTCATTTTCAGGCAAGGTGAAGTCATCATTTGGTCTAAATCAACTGCTACTCCCCACCCTCTGAAGATGAAGCTTTCTCTTGGAGCTCCATCAGCACGATCCATCCAGCTCTCTCCCAGGAGAGCCATCGCGTCATTGGCATCGCTTCTGTGCCTTGAGAAACACAGTCTGGCCAGAGAACGAAGGCAGCTGCTCCAGGCGGATTCCTTCTTCCTTGCAGGGGCCCATCAATGTTTCTCACACAGAAGAAACAGGAGTTAATCATGTTCTTGACACAAAAAAAAGAAAAAAGACAACTTGCTTTTTAAGCCAGGCTGCAACGATGAGGGTTAAGATGCTGATGTCAACCATCGCAGTGGAACGAGCACACACCCACCACTGGCTGCAGAAACAAGGGAGGATTATTGCTGAATTACCGCATGGAGCCAGGAGACAGAGCTGCAAGCAGCAGGATAGCCACCAGGACAGCTGCCACTTCTGCCGGTCGGTCTAAATCCTCTGGATCCTCAGACAAGCTATTAAACGGCCAGACGGATGAATGTAGGGTCAAAAGGCACTTCCAATATCTTCTGCAAGATCTTCACGGAGCCATTAATTGTTCAAGGCAAGAAGCCCACACACCAAGGATGAGCGGTCTTGCGAAGCAGACGTTACACCCTTTTGGGGCTTTTTCAAGGCAGGCATTTTGTTTTATTTGTCAGGATTTAGGCACAAAGTATTTCTAAGCACAGACGGGTGTTAGGTTAGCTGCGACAGCCAGCCACGGTGGGGCAAAAAACACCTGGAGCCCAGGACCAGCCGCTTCAGAACAACTCCTTGTGCAAGCAAGGACATGCTGGGAGGTCACAAGCAAAACCAGGGGCTCATAACTGGTCTTGCAAGCGTGCATGGTATGTTTGCACAGAGCAAAAGGTACTGCTTACTGTGTTATGCCGTGGCTATCAATAACCTGTTGTGATTGCCCAGGAGTTCAGGGCAGGTGAACATGCCATGAGCAATTCTTTTGCTACCAATGTTCTGCAGTGACTGGTATCTACTTTATGCCACAACCACGACTTGTTCTGCATCAGCTAACATAAGCAGTTGGGGTTGTGCTAATGATATCTCAACCCCTTAAGATTTGTTGTGTCCAAGGGCCACCGTGCCTTGCCTTACCTACAAGAATTTGCTGGCATTCAGAAAGCACGCCTGCATGAGCTAGAAATCCCCACAACAAGGCAGAAAGACAGATTATTTCTCTCTGTTTGCTTACTGAACAGCAACCTCTTGGCATTCCTACTCAAGAGAAACATACCGTTGTAAGATTTCAGCCAGCATTTACATCCCCGTATCAAACCCACGCAGATTAACACAGAACTTTGGCAGGGGAACACAGCCAGATTCAGTGGCTATGAGCTTTTTCGAGGTCATTATGGTTAAAAACTACGCAATATAGATGATAATGAGCACTGAGAAAAGCAAAGGGGCAGCTTAGAGAAACGACCTAAGACAAAACAGCACATCTGACGCTCTCATCCAAAGCCTCAGATGGTCAATAACTTGGGGAGCTGTTAGACAGGGCTGCTGAGCTTCAAGACTCTTGCATAGTGAAGTCCCTTCAGTGGGACAGTCCCTGTCAGTTTAGAGGTCAACAGAGCACTCTTCCAGCACATTTCATGCTGGGCTTCTCTCAAATAATAGAAAACAAAGCTATTTATTTCCTCTCAAAAATGGCCTGGGATAACCTAAGCCTCACCCTCAGCAAGAAGCATCCGAGGCTTTTCATCCTTGCAAGGCTTTGGTTATTGAGGTCTTCTCCGGGTTACACCTGAAACTTTGCGCTTGGGACAGTCCCTTTTGACATCTTTTAGGACTTGATGCTACCAGCTCAATGACAAACAGCCCATCAAGTATTTTATCAGAAAGAGGATAGAACAAGGCTACTAAGTCAAAACACGCTGAGGATAATACAAGTTATTGCCCGATCCATCCAAGGTTAGACCTGGACAAACACACTCTTATCAGCAAGTGTAAAGCCATATAGTTTTAAAATAGAGCTCATCTCGCCCACAGAGAATGACGCTCTCTGAGAAAAGGAATTGCTCACCGAGCCTTGCATGGAGAAACCTGAGCTGCTCTTTGCTTCCATGGCTGGGAGTCCCACCAGCAGCAGTTGTACTTGGCAGAGACAGTCCTCTCCACAAAACCCTCTGCTTCTCAGAGGAGCAGCAGGACTGTTAAGGCTCTCATCTGTCCCTCATCACCAGGACACACATGAGCACAAATTGGGGGAGGTAAGCTCTGATGCTAATTGCTCTGAGCGGGTTTGGCTCACACCTGCCTAGATTTTTACTGGGTCAGGAGAGCAGCTAACTTCAGCCACAACACAGCAAGGAGAGATTCCAGTGGGAACCTCAGGAAGAGGATCTAGGAAGCAAAATTACCATGTTCAAGTCCTTTCAGAAGCTTCAGTGGCAGACGCTTGCCGCACAAGTTCAGGAAAATTTTAGACTTATCATTTCTATCTTCCTTTTTGTCCTTCCCACAGACGATACAAGGCTTTTCATGGGAGCCGGGTGCATGTCAGTGACATCTGTAAGGACCCTTGTTCCTGGGTATTTACAAATGTTTTACTGTACAGCTGAAAAACACGAGAAGAAATAAATTACAAAGCATCTTGAGTGATCATGCACTCCCATGAGGCACTTAAGATACTCCTAGGAATAATTTATAACTGTGTTATAAAATCCCTTGTCCTTTAAAATGATGCTGATGCTGCAGAAAAATATAAATCAATACCGCAGAAGGCTTTCAAAACTGCTGTTACTTAGGGTTTATAAGCAGGCTATGATGTCCAAGTTAAACGCGGGGGCTGCATGCCTACAAACCAGCTACGTTCTTCCCTTCTGTGGGCTTTAGGCTGTCAAATCAAATGCAGAAATAGCTTCAAAAAGGGTTCAGAAGATGTAGGCGCACCCCAAGAACCTGAGAAATTGTGCCTGCTCTTCCAGACACAAAGCTATCTGATCTACTGAGCAGGAGGAAAGCTTTAACAGATGATGGAGGGTTACAGCTCCTGACGACACGGAGCTCTTGGCAGCTGCCCAACTCATTATGCCCAGCCATCCTTTGAAGGCTATTGTCTTGTGAAACAGAAATCAATACCCGCCACACTGCTATGAGCTGAGCCAGGGGGTTGTGATGTTACATCACCGACAAAGTGAAAACCGAAGGGGTATGTCAGCAGCCCGGGGCGCGTGGGATAACGCGCAGGTAGGCAGCACAGCACCGGTTGATCCTGTCATCAGGAGGAAAGGAGGGGAGTTCCTGACACAGTACCTCCAGGTCTCTGCTGCAGATCTGGGTAGCGTCAGGCAGCCAGGATTGCGGTCCCTCTGGCATAGTGGTCCCTTCGGGCTAGCACAAAGGCAGATGCTGCTGATGGGCATTTGCAACAGCCCTGGGTGGCCAAGCTCACACCATCAGCCTGGTGTCAGACCGACAACCCTTACAAACAGTGCCTCCGCTCAAAACCAACAATAACTTCACACAAGAGCATTCATTGATCACGAAAATATCACTACAAGTTGCAAAGGAAATGCATCTTTAACCACAGCTTTTGAATACTGATCAACCCGAGGAATCTGTGTCAGCAACAGATGAAAAAAAGCTTTAACCACATCCGATGGGATCACTGTTGTTCCAGTCTTTGCATCTCTTTGTTGCCCTACAAGACAGTACACTGACCCGCTGGGCTCGTACCTCTCAATTCCAGAGGCTGGTTCCAGCCACTTTTCCTCACTGTCTAGGAAATTATTACAGGAGACTTCATGCAATTAGGTCTCAAAAATGGGGATGTCAGTCCTCTGGGGAAACAGAGCCTGCCTCATGAAAGCTACTCCAGCCTTTGCTTTCGCTGCACAAGGTGGTTTTTACCCTGAGGATTTATATCAAAGCGAGACACGAGTCAAGACACAGCAAGCCACTGTAGTTTCTACCTTTTTTTAGCTTGTCAAGGTGATTGTCAGTAGAAAAAAAAAAAAAAAGAAATCTCAGAGGTGACCAGGCACAGAGATGGTCCTCTAAAGTTACATACCTTAGGAGAAGAAAAATAAAAACCCCACCCCTATGTTTCTAGTAAAAGCAAACTTGGTCTCTCTCAGCAACACGACTCCATTTAGAAATCGGCAATGGGACCGTAATGACCTGCACAAAGCCGGCCACCTCCCACCTCACCATTTCTCCTCACAGACTGAAACCCCTCTCAGGATCCACCGCCTTTTCATAACCTGGCCGACCACTGCCCATCCCAGGGACGCTGTACCTTTCAGTCACCATTCGCATTTTCCCCGTAGCCAGCCTGGTGAAGGAATTTTTAAGGCGATGTTTCTCAGGGTAGCTCTAGCATCTCATGGGATTCGAGGAACACGCTGCAAACTGCTGATCCTGCACGCATGGAATAACAGGAGGAGGATGTACGGGGATAATATTTGTACTGAATGTATGTTTTTCAAGAGCATACTTAAAAAACAGCTGTGTAAGCAAAGCGATTAAGGAGAAGTATCTGTGGTGAAGGCCAGCTCTGCAGCATGCGGGCTGGAGGTCAGCTCCAGAACGAGGTGGATGGTGGACGAGGGAAATTTCAGGCTGCGGACAGGACTCTCATTTTCCCTGCTCCCTCCATTCTTGAACCTCTCAGCTGTGCAATCTCTCAGCTTGCAGAACCAGGGCACCTCCAAAATAAAAAGTCTGCAAGATGACTGCTTTTAAAAACAAAAACAACAACAACAAAAAACCCACCTACTGAATCCAAGCTGCTGCATCTGGCACATTCGATCTACCTGGATACAAACACCAGTTCTCGCTTCACCACTCCTCTTAGCATCTTCCTCTGCAAAGCCTAAGGCTCGTTATTACGTAGCCAAAACATACCTTGCATTTGTACTGGTTGTGAAAAGCAGTGACAAGTTGAGAGATGGAGTAGAACAAGTTTTCTAGAAGAATCATCTTTATAAAGCTTTCAAAAGTTGCAGCGGTCATACCCACTGAATAGATCAAAACCATTTCGAAACAAGCACCCAGAAGGCAAATGGTTCCATCTAGAGAAAAAACTGTACGTTGCATTCTGGATGGGCTGGACTGCCACGACATATATTTCACAGGCAATTCATGCCCGTGGCCATTCACCCAGGGCATCCATCACTCCTCCAGCTACCCAGGCATCCCAGAAAACACGGTCCAATCCCTCCTTCCTCCTCCTGAATGTGGCATTTATTCTGGGCTGAAAACAGAGAAAAGCTCAATATCTATCAGCCTGAATGACTGCAAGCATCCACTGCCAAGGTTTTATGTAAAACATGTCCTAAACATCTTGATCAGCAAAAGAGGTTTTAACTTCTTATTGCGCTTTACATTTTTATTGCATCTCTGAAATGGAGACACTGTAAAAAGAAGCTAGTCTTAATCCGCTTCTTCCCTAACTCTGTGTTCAGGGGAAACTACAGAAAGAACTCGAACAAAAACTTACAGATCAAAACCATATTTAGCTTTGTGCAGGGGTAAAGCTCTTCATTGCTTGACAACTATTTTGATCCAGATGCTCCCCTACAGTGGCTGATCCAAAAAACATCTGCAAATTTTTCCTTTAATTTTCAGTCTGGGTATGAAATGCCAGTGATACAGACAACAGCAACGTTTGTAAAATCTCCGTCCTTTCTGGCCCTCGCCAACAAGCTGAAACCGTCAGAAATCAAGAACGAAAAGGAGAAATTGATTTTTGTCTGAACTACAACTAAGTTGCAGCTTTGCCTTAACTTCCAGAGCTTCATTACACAGATTTTATTTGATTAAACAAATTATAGGACACACTGGAGGTAAAATAGTGAAGTAGCTTTGCTTATGCTAACACCCATCCCTCTGGGGTGGGTTTTGCCTGGCAGGGAAGAGGGGGAGAAGGGGTGATATTTAATGTGATCTGTTCAGGCAGGAATGTGACTCCGTATTCCAGAAGGGGAAGATGGCTGCAGGGAGGCTTCCACACTCAGAGCGGAGGGCAGAGCTCCTCGTGGCCATCACCCATGGCATCTGGATGCAAGTCCCTGCACAGTCTAACAGCAGCAGTGCTCATTTGCTAATGGATTTTTTTTCCACAGTCCACATAAGGGTTTTTTTGACATTTTCAGCACTGGAGGGGGGGGGAAGATGTCAACATCTTCTGGAGCTTTTGGCTGGTTTTTTGTTCCTTGGGCTGACTTTTGGCTAATTATTTAGGTTTATTATTACCAGTTCTACTTAATAGTGATTCAGAATAACAGAACCAGCACTAGAATACTGGAAAAGGGTATGCCAGAGCCAGAAAACCTGCTTGTGCAAGCAGAGACAAATTGCTTTCCTCTCTTCTAAAAATGGTTCAGCCACCTTAATATAGCATGAAGTGCTGGGGGGGGGGGGAAAGAAAGGTTAATAGCAACTGTGAAAAAAATCTGTCTTATCTCATCTTGAGATACTTGGGAATTAATCCTCTCTGGCCAGGACTGAGAGCCTTACAGTACTCATCTGACACTGGACAAATCAAAGGCAAGCATAAAGGCTTCACCTGACTTCAGAAGGGGACAATTACCTGCTAACGGTCCTTGCTGCAAGGCACACAGACATCGGTGCCACCTTTCCTTTAAATTTCATTACCCGAAGACTGCTAATAAACCGGGGGCCAGGGAGAGCAGCTCTCTCTTACCCCATCCTGCAAAAAGCCACGTACTCTGGTCCCGATCCAGCAAACAAACAAGTGGAACAGCTTTCCCATGCCACTGGTGTTGGGTAGAGCGCTGGCCACCATGCGTAACATGTTGCAGGAGGACCTTACACCTGTAAGAGGGTCCGGTGGTCCCTGCTCAGCTTACTGGAATCAACACAGAGAAATCCTTCAACGTGAAAAGAGATGGCTCAAGCGTCCTGTTGCAAACTGAGGTTTTGTAAGCTTCCTTGCCCCTCTTGATAAGGCAATACATCTCCAGAAAAAGAAAAACCAAATGAGCAAAGCCAAAACCAAGGTTTTGTTTGCTTTAGCAAAGGAACCAACCCCCCAGAAGTGAAACCTTATCCTGTGTCCTTAACGGGCTGGATTCCTGTCTTCTCTTTGCTCCTAGACTTTCCTCCACCAGGGCTGGCCAGAAGGTCCTCCTCTGGCCACAGGAAAGGCTTTTCACACCCTTTGCGGCACCAGCCTCTAATCCCTTCCTGCTAGATCCCAGCTCAGGCTGCTGAGCTTTAAGTCTCTGACACAGACACAGACCCTAAATGTGCCGTGTCGTGGTTTATAAAGCCACAGGAATAGTTTTTGTTAAACCCCTGGTGGGCTGAGGGACAGGGAGCGTTTCACTCACCATTTCGGGTCACGGGCAAGAGACCAACACAACTTGGGAAGAACAAAAAAACAACTGAATTTATTAACTATTTACAACAAGCGAGATACTGAGAGAGAGAAACCACATCTCAGAAAGGCACTTCTCCCCCACCCCTCCCTTCTTCCCGAAGCCCAAAGGCTTTCTTCTGTCCCTTCTACCCCCCGGTGGCACAGGGGATGGGGGGGTGCAGCCAGTTCCCCTCCTTCCTCCTCAGGGGAGGGCTCCTCACAGTCTGTCCCAGCTCCAGCCTGGGGTCCCTTCTCACAGGAGAGTCCTTCTCAAACTGCTCCAGCGTGAGTCCTTTCCACACGGGGCCACAGTCCCCCAGCGACTGCCCGGCTCCGGCATGGGCTTCTCTATAGTTCCTGCGTGGGGTCCTCCACAGCTGCATCTCCTCATGGGCTGCACCAAGGGACAAACCGTGCGGCACCGTGAATCTCCACCACGCTGCAGGGGAAATGCCAGGGTCGCTTCTCTCCTTCGTGCTTCCCTTCTCTGACCGGAGTGTCGCGTGGTCCTTCCTCTCAAAATCCCATTTCTCTCTCCACTGCAGATCTTCATCGGCTCCCGGGAGAACAGACTCTTGGGCGAGCCGTGGCAGAGGCTTGGGCTACGGCAGGTCGGTTCGCAGAAGCCGGGCAGGCGGCTGGACAGCTGGACCAGCCCGCCCGAGCTGTGCCCTGCCCGGGGCTGTGCCCCCTCCTTGTTCCGTGCCCCCTCTTCAATCTGTCATTGGCAGAGGCACCAACGGGATCAGCCCTGGCCTGGGGTGGGTCCAGCCTGGAGCTGGGGAAACTTCCAGCAGTTTCTCACAGGGGCTGGGTCGGTGGTACCCTTCCCCCTCTCCCCCCAGCTACTGAACCCTTGGAGCTGGGCGTGGGGGTGAACCCTGAGCAGTCACTGACAGGAGCCCCCACTGCAGCCCCTCCCTTGCTGCCAGCAGAGCTGGAGCCCCGAGAAACCTTCAGCAGCTGCTGACAGGAGCCATTGCTGTGCCCCCCACCCCACCAGACAAACCCACCACATAGAACCACAACATGCCGTGAAGGGATCTGGAAGCAGAGACACTTGGAGCTTTCATAAACTGAGATTTACTTTGAAACTCAACATCTGATTTCTGCTCTACCTAAAGTAAATACTATCCACTAATGGAGGAAACATGGAATTTTTTTTTTGCAAAAATAAACACACAAGACATTTAAAAGCTACAGTCCTTAGCTTTCTAAGCATCATCTCTAATAAACTGTACATCTACCCCATTTTCAGGCATGGAAATGCATTAGACTGCAAAAAAAAAAAAAAGACTGGGACAGACCTACGCAGACATTTTGTCCAGCTTCATAGAAATTATGCCGAGTTCAGACTTCCCAAAGTGAGACACATCAGGCAAGTTTCTACAGCTTGGCACTGCCTTGTCCCTGCACCAAGCAAGCTCGCCCCTACCCACGGTGTAACTGCTGGGATGTCTGGCAGTGGATAAACCAGTCAGACCAAGCAGGGCGTGGGGAGCAAGGCTAAAGTGGTAAAAATTTAAGAAAAAAAAAAAAATCAAAGCTCCATGACCAGGTTTTCCCAGCTGATATGAAATACCAGCACTAGCTGGTTGCTGGAGGATATAGTCCATATGAAAATGAGAGGTCTGGTTTCTGTACCTCGCAGCAAGAGCAAGCGGGCTAAGCCCCACACAGGCAACGACTGAAGTCATCTTCGGGGAAAGCGTCTGCAAGGCAAGCTGACTCTTCTTTCGCCGCAGCAGAAGGGACACCTGCTTGTCACCAGCACTTCTGCGCTGGCCAAGGACAGCACGTGGTGGTGCGTGGTGCCGGAGGCTGGTGGCCGAAGACAGGGAGTAGGTGCTCGTGTTTCTCTAACAGCAGAAAACCATACAAATCCCAATGAATTACAATCCATCTGCACCCATTTGCAAATGTTTAACCTCATTTCACCCATGCTGCAAGCTACTCTTACACATTTCACCTCCAGAAGGTTCCCCATCATCTACAAGAGCATTTCTCACAGATCCCATCTCCGTGACCCTTCTCTTGTCCTATTCCCTCACCTGCACATATGAACGTCCCCTGTAAAATACAGTCTCAGCCAAATCTCCCTGCACCGTAAATTCCTTACGCTAACATTAGACATGCTTGAATTAGCAAGGAAATTAAAACAGGCCTCAGGAAAGAAGCGGGCTGGGGGAAAAGATGGAGATGTCATGTCAAGCAACCATGTCGAGTCACAGCTGGCCACATCCTTTTAGCTGTGTTTGAGGGTTCCTCGGGTCAAAACAGCACCTCTGTAGCAAAGGAGGAGTCCTGCACGCAGTCCTGGAGCACTTGGGGCTCTTTTGTTGGGCACAGGCTCCTTGGAGGCATCGGCAGCCGGCGGCTACACATCCCATAGCTCCACTGCTCCGCACCAGGAGAACCTGGAAACCAGCCAAGGCTCACTGCTGTAAAATCAGTGCTTTCAAAGATGCTTTACAAGGTTACTGTGCAATTCTGGGAAAGGAGTTTGGATAGGAATTAATAAATTTTGTCCGGTATTAAAAACTTGGAAAGTTCTGATAAAAGTCATGAAAATTCCTGCAAAAAAAAAAATCCACACACACAAAGCAGCCCTGTTTCCAAAACAAGCTTGTTTTCCCCATTGCTCCTTCTAACACAAACACCAGGACGATTCTGGCACTGATACGACCAACTCTTACCCACCTCATAAAAATGGGTGAAAGTATGGAAACAAGTTCATTTGCTCCTTTTCTACTATCTCCTCAGCCCCTTTTCGTGCTCGAGGATCTCGGGAGGCAGTGCAGAGGTGAAGAGAACCCTGCTAATCCCCTTTTAAGGTTGAGTAAATTGAGGCACTGAACAGTTTCTGTGATTTACCCAAGCAGAACCATAATCCCAACTGATTTGCATGTGAAATACTGCCCAAATTAACCTAGCCAGTTGAAAATATGACTCTGAGGAGGGCAGAGGGGAACTGCAATTTAGTATATTTATATTTCCTAGCTCAAGGGGGTATAAAGCTATTTCCAATACTCATTATGCCCATTCCATTAATGTATTTTTAATACTGTGATGTAGTTTAGTATTTTTTCCACTGTTAATGCTCTTAATGACCCATCTCCTCCAAGCACCCCTTCAGAAGAACGTGAGCTGCAGGAGCCAAAACCACAACTAGAAGAGCTGGGATCCTGAACAAGCATGTTGGGTTGCAACAGTGACTCTGCACCAGTCTGAAAAAAAAAAGAAAAAAAGAAAAAAAAAAANAAAAAACACAGTCTTGATATCCTGGTAGGTTAATTAACTGAGAAATGTGAGGAGGACTTGCTTCGCAGGACAGACTATTTGCTCCTCACCACTAGAAGGGTCTCGTACGTTAGGGGACTTCCTTTCAGTTGTTCTAAGCTCTCCAAATCTGACCACACTGCCATACTGCAGTCTTCAACGTCATATGGAAAGAAATAAAGTGACCACCTTTAAAACAGCTCTGCAGATTATAACCCTGGGAGAAGGCACTTCAGATTTAAATCCACAAATATAATGAAATACACAGCTACAGATTAAACTCCCTCCTTAACAGACTGGACCAAACTCAACCCTGCTACAAACCACCTGGCAGCTGAACCTGGCCCCGCCACGGCTCAGATCTCCAGCCTCAATGAAAGCTTGTCCACGGGTTGAACCCAGCGACAATTAACCTTGACAGAGGGAGATAAGATTCAAGTTTCAAAGAGCAGAGAGTTTACTAGGGTTTTGTGTGCTTTCATAAGGCTTCGATTATTATTTTAATGCAGTTGTTTGTGGTTTAATTTCCTTTCCCCCCCCCCCCATCCTTAATGGTCACATTGAAGATAAAAGTCCACGCACTCGTGACAGCAGCCAAATGATCGCCAAAGTCCAACATACCTCCACCCCACCACACTCATCTGATAAGCTTCCAGAGAAGGGGGAAATCAAATAGATGCTGCAGATAGTTTAGGACTGACTCGCCTCAGACTTTTTGGAAAAGGGAGAAGAACTCATTAGGCTAAAAGGAAAGCCAAAAGCAGTTATGAGCTGCTCTTTTAGGGGACTAAAATAAGAAGCCAACAGATCTTTACATACTTCCCAGCAGGAAGCCTACAGTCATCCACGACACTGCTGATAGCTCTCCACGCTTGGCAAGGCTCCCACCCAACCATCTGGAGCTCATCCATCGAGGTGTAACTCTGAGGAAGGAGACTGAGTGCCTGGCAAAGGTTTTCAGATAGCAGCTGGGAAGAGGGTTTTGGCTCCCAAGCTTCAGCGTGGTTTCACTCGACAGCACCTGAGGGTACATCTCTTCTGCAGATGCTGCAGCTGCAGACGGCCCAGGCAGTCCTAAGCTCAGTTTAAGTTAACTAGCTGTCACTGCTGACAGCGGCAGCGGAGTTCAGCATGCACGCTGAAACCCTCCCGAGAGGCTAAGCAAGTAGCTGGGCCGCTCGCCCAAGTGGCTGCTGCACTTTTATCGGTACCAAAGCTAGTTAAAGCCAGTTCACCTCGTGTCTCCAGGATCCACAGAGCCACCGCAGCTCCTGCATCGTAGAGGAATACCTGCATCGCTTCTGTTCACACCAGCTGACGTTTTGATCTTGCTGATGTCTTCAGCAGAACTCCATCTGACTGAGGGCCAGGAGTTTGCTCTGCGCCTCTGTCTCTCCTTTGAAAGTAACAGTGATCTTCATCCTCCTCAAGGGCTGTTAATGAGAGCATGTTCTCTCGTTAGGGGGAAGTACGGCTCTGAAGCCTCTACCAAAGCTGTTGCAGACAATGCAGCCACGGGAGGTCTTTAAATAAGAGGAAAGAATCAAAGATGGGGAGTGACCTGGTCAAATCAGCTGGGGAAGAAGATGTAGGAGGGAGGTGGGAGAGAGCAAGCGCACTGGCAGCATTGCAGTTTTCTTCCTGTGTCCATTGGATGGCAAATAGCAGTGGCATAAGAGTTCCCAAGTGCCCTCAATATTGGCAAATACCACAAAGGGCTTGCGATCTATGCTGCCAGAAAACGTGCCATCAGCAGAAAAGCAAACTAAAGTGTAATATCATGCATCTCTATATGCTATTTATAGCCTTTCCCAACACACATACGCACACTTGCGTCCCCATGGTATTTTCTTGGCCGCGCGTACAACCCCTGCTTTGCATTCACACAGCACGTACTAAGAACAGCCATTCAGCTATCCTGAAGTTAACTTGGAAGACACCTTGCTGGGGGTGAGGGGAGGAGGGAGGGAGGAAAAAAAAAAAAAAAGCAAGCAATGAGCAAGGGACAAGTTTTTTTGCCCTGAAGCCATCACTAGAGCCCGTAACAGCCACCCACTGCAGTAACAGAAAGAGCCTAGGATGAGCTGTTCCTCCCCAGCACACAGCTCCGCTTTAAAACAAAGCTGCCACATCCTCCCTGCCAGCCCACTCCCACACCTCCTCCCCGTGGAAGCCCTCAAAGATGCAGCTCACCCACCTTCGAGCGAGGCTCAGTCCTCTCTTACCCAGGGCAGCTCCTTAGGACTGTTCCCTGCACTTTTCAGTATTTTACTCTTTGTTGGCATGCTCTATTGCACACTCAGTTCTCTTCTTCAGCTCCTGCAGCTCTCCAGCCTCATGCCAGGAGCAACCACTGACTCTCTGCTGACCACATTCGGCCAGAACCCAGGAAGCTCTTTTTCCAAAGGCTACGTAGAGCCCAGGACTGCAACATGGCTTTTAAAGACTATTGCTTTCACTGAGACGACTAGCCAAAGCTAAAGCAGAGCCTGTTTTCTAAACAGCAATCCTACAAGGCCCTGCTACCACAATTTAAATCACCTGGCAGAGGAGTTTGGGGGGACCAGGAGGGCAAGACCCAGGGACGCACCTGGCCAAGCCCTGCAGAACAGATGCACCCACAGGCACAACTCAGCCTCCTCCCAGAGCCGGAAATGGCACCAAACCCACAGCTGAATCACATCTCATTTCAGATTGTACTTTGATTTAGTGGCTGAAAAAGGCACAAGGGCACGGTGATAATCTGCAGCCTAACCTGCCCCAGATTTTTTGAACTACCCTGGAAAGGTACTGCAAAGGGAAAAAACAACCCCTCCCAGTAACACAGAAGAGCCGGAGTTTAAAACTGTGTGCACCACAATCTGGCTCGCAGCAGGTCACCAACCTCAGACAAAACCTGGTTAGAGGGGGAAGGTCTTTCTATCGGCCCAGGAGCCTCTAAAAAAGGGGAAAAAAATGGGTCATCACACCTCCAGAAAAACAAGACACACTAACTGACTGCACACAGCTCCCAAGACATCAACAAGCTGCGGGCAGACTTGATTTTTAAGAAGAAATTGGTAATGGCTTAGTACAGACCTAAAGAAATAGCTCCCGGGGCCAAACCACCAAACCAGGACTACTTAAATATACGACAGCTTGTGAAACCTCGCAGAGCAGCGCCCCGACCTGCTGCTGAGCACAGGATGATTCAGCCTCTACCACATCCTCCCCTTTACAGCTTTTAAGTGCCATCCGAGGGCTGCTTTTTTCCCGCTGCTTGATGCTTTCAGATCCTTGACCTGGTAATGATATCACATCTGCTAGTTATTATCAAGAAGAGGAGAAAGGCTTTTCCCTTCCTCGCTTCCTCCCCTACACGCAAGCTGGTGTGAGACCCGCGAGGCAAGCTGTTGTGTCTGTGAGAGCTGAAAGCCGTCAGGATATAATTCAAACAAATCAGATCTAATCACCCTTATCAGAAGAGCGATAAAAATCAACAAAATTGAGAGGCTACGAAAACACAAGCCTGAGGGGGGGAGGCATTTGGCAATGGGCACAGAAAGCCAACACCTCTGAAGAGCTGTTTTCCCGTAGATCCCACCCCACAGAGGATATCGGATCACAGAGGGACATTGCTGAAGATCAGTCTCTGTGAAGGTTCTCTGCCATCTTTTGCAAACCTAAAAAACGTTATTTCCCAAACTCTGCTATTAGAAGAGGGGTACAAGACGCAGAGGTCTGTGTTCCAGAATCCCCTGTGGTTCCTAAATTTTGGAGAAAACCACTACAGACGGACAGACACCACGCTGGCCAGACCCTTACTAGGCACGATGATGTCCAGACAAAACACAGAGACCGATCCAAGTGCTGCAGAGGTGAGCGCAAGTCTTATTTTCTTCACACACCTCCCCAGCCCAGAGGTGGACCCTGGCACAGGCGCACAGCTGGAGATGAGCGTTTCCTGCAATCGAGACCCCACTTCAGAGAACAATACCATCCTGGATGTTCGGAGAAGCATGGCAGGGCTGTAAGCACCAATCCAACATCTGCCCATAGCAGCATCCCGCAGCTGGTTCTCCTCTGCCTGGCCAGCGAGCCATCGCCAGCCCTGCTCCCGACTCAGCCAACTCAACAGCACTGTAACAGGAACAGTCCTCAGCAGGTTTCCTGCCTCGGGTTTTCCATACTTTCCAAACCAGCACTGTGATGAGATTTCTCTGGCTCAGGTCATCTCCAGAGGAACCACCTGGAGGTCCTTGGCCAGCTAATAGAGAACCTCTGCCCCCCTCGTATGACTCACCTTCCCATGGCAAAAGAGCCTAAGAAGCATTTAGGGGAAGAACATTTTGCAGGATGAAGAGCACACGACTACGGAGGCAGACAGGGAACTTCCTGACACACACCCCGTAACTGTCTGTTAGTCATGACAGCCGCTGAGCCCTGACCTCCCTCCAGCGAGCGTGACGCAAAACAAAGCTCCACTTACTGATTTCAACACCAGCAGCAAATGTCACGCAGCGACGGAAAAATCAGGGTTGGACAAGTCCTCGGGAGGTTACCCAGTCCAGCTCTGTGCCCCGTGGAAGAGTCGGCACTGTATTATCCCCATCAGGCACACGTCTAACCTATTCTGAAAGGCCTCCTGTGATAAAAGCAATATATTCTAGGCTTTTGCTATTTATATCATGATTTTGAGCAGTACTTGAAGAATGGAGGGCACAGAGGGGAACAGCTGCATAATAGCTGAACATCACATTATTACAGAAATGCTGCAGGACCCGGAGGAAGCTGCTGAATAGAAAAGCATATCTCGTCCATACATTAGTGCAAAACCTAAGGATGGGACCACCAGCAAGGTAACAAGGGCATGTTGAGTGGACTGCCCCAACCAACCTGGCCAGGCCACCTGGCAGGGTTGTGACATCTGGGGACCAACCCTCGCTGACCATGCAACACACAGGTACAGACCTCAGCACTGCTCGGGTCCTGCATCCGCTGCCTCCCACAGAAGCTGGCCCAACATCCTTCTCAGGGATTAAAAACCAGATAAATATAAAGCTGTGTTCTCAGCTGCACGGGAGAGGGTGTTTCAGCAAGATGAGGGTCTGGGCACATTTACACAAACATGCAGACTGCTGGAAAGAACAGTGGAAACACTTTGCACAAAATCCCATTAGCAAATAACGGGATTTCTGGGAGCACCATCTGTGCGCCACACTGAACACTCGCCCCAGAGCATGGAGACTAAAGCATGTTGCATATAGAAACACAGACAAAAGAATACACAATAATACACAAAGGCAGGGAGAGCCCCATATAGGATGGGGAAGAAGCCAGAAGAGACGTTTTCCTTTCCCATCCTCACAATAGCCAAATCCCATTCCCTCCACAGCCTCACCACAACAGTTCCTGAGGCATCTCACGTCCCTTCTGTGAGGCCCCATGATGTTGCCACAGAAGGGGAAAAAGCCTTGTCATGAATGAGAATCAGCTGGCAAACCAAACCGCTTCAGTGCGAGGTGATGCAGAGGTCTAAAATTGGAAACATTTATTTTCCTCAAGTGTTTTCCAAGGAGGTCTCCCGTATTTCTAAAACAAGAGGTTACCTGGAAAAGGCTCTGTCTCACCTGTGCACTTCTTCAGCTCCACCTCAGCAGAAAGGGTCCTGGGAGAAGTCCAGGAGTGGCCACACCAGGGTAACTCTGAAACAAAGCAAAAAAAGATTTGGCATGAGTGGGTTTTGGAGAGCACAACACACCCAACTTGACAAATCATCAGCTTGAATGAGCTGTCTCCAGTGACTCTCAAGCACCCCTTCTCCTTTGCACTTCCCAATGTCTCCCTCTTTGTCCACCCTCCCAAGGGCTCTTCAACAGCATCCTCCAAAACAGCTATTACAGCAATTACTGCAATTAATTGATTTGCATATCCCCAAAGCCCCATCATTAGTGCAACACAGCCAAGCGTGTTAGTGTTTAATAATATGAAACAACAATTATTCAGAACATCCCGCCCCGGCAGACCTAAATATAGAGACAAGCATTCATGCGAAAACAAAAAGGAAGAAAAAAAAAAAAACAATACAAGAAAAAAAAAAAAAAAAAAAAAAAAAAAAAAAAAAGACCCCAGCAGCTAAACAAAAGAATTAATTTAGAGCAGAATTAGGATCATAGAAACAAGACAGACAAGACACAAGGTCAGATTGTCTCGCTCCCAGCTCGTGTGCGACTCTCCTAACCTGCCTGCTCTCAGTTACTGAGCTAGCTGCAGCTAAATAAAGGGATTTTCTCCTCGTGGTAAATAGCCGGCAAGCCACAACGAGCATATACACAGTGAGGCAGGAACAACAAGAGATGACTTCCACAGCCTGCTGGCCCCAGTTCAGAAAAGCATTTTGGTAAAAGCTTGAGAGAAAGCTCAAGAGGGTCTCCATTCAGGACAACACTTAAGCACATGCTGAAATGTAAGTATGTGCTTAAACTCTGCTCATCCTCAGGCCAGGCACTAGTAAAAGGGAAAGGCTGCTATCCAGTTCTCCAGCTATTTTTAGGAAGCTGCACCTCTTAGGGACCATACGCTCTTTGCTAACCTCCAGATTCGGAGACAAATCTCGTTTACTTAATGTGTGAGCCCTTCAGGACACAAGCGGTCCTTTCACCCTGGAACAGGAGAAACACCTCATGCCACCACTGAAGCCCAGAGGTACCACGAAATCATGGAACGGTTTGCACTGTCAGGGACCTTAAAGATCATCCAGTTCCAACCCTCCAGGGACACCTCCCACTAGCCCAGGTTCAGCTCAGTTTGCCTTAGATTTGGGGTTACACCGGGGATGCAGCCAGACAGCTGGTGGGGCAGCAATGTCTTCAGCCTTCATCACTCTCCATCCCAACCATCCTGCAGCGCCCCAGGCTGTGGCTCCAAAGCCAGCTTAACCTGCCTTCAGCAGAAAGAAGGACCTGGCAGTCAAGACAAATGTCCCTGCAAGCGTGGTCATGGGGAAGGAACAGCTCTGCCCTCACCCCTTGGCACCAAGACAAGCTCTCCAGCACGTTTCCCTCCACTTTGGCTCTGTCGGTCCCACAGCTGCAACTCCAACGTTCCAGCTCGAGGAGGAAGACATCCTGCTTCCCAGCTCAGCGCCCAGGGCTCACACTAAGAGCAACCACCAGCTACCAACAGCAGACTAAACAAGGTTTTGTTTCGAGACCCCTAACTGGAGACACCCAGCGTGACAGCTCCTATTCCCATTTCTTCTGTACCCCTCCCTGCCTCCATCAGTGCTGATGCTCGGGGGAGAAATTGTGCCTTGATAGCAGGAAGGAATAAAATGCAATATCTCCTTAGTGGCATTCTAAATAGAAAAGTAAAAAATAAAATTTTAAAGCCTCTTTGCCTCTTTCTGGGGCATTTTTCTTGGGCATAAAGGGTTTCTGAAAGGCAGGGTCTAAAAGCATAACACAAATAGGAAATACAAATGATTCCTTAAAACCAGATTTGGTTACTTTGCGAAAACTCCCAGCAGCTTTCACTGCTTTCCAACAGATTTTAGGGTAAAAGACAGACACTAGCAGCCACAATGCTATTTTGCAGAGTAATATGGAAGGGAAGATCCAGAACAACTATGTGCACAATGCTGGAGACCTAGAGAGAGGTTTGCCTGGGGCAAACATCTCCCTAACTGCTGTAATTACGGTGAAAGGTCATCAAGGACACCTCCCTGTGCAAGGCAGAAAAATTCATGTAAGCATTTCACGTGGTTAGTGCAGCTTTCCTAGCAAATGGAGCAAAGCTCTGACATTGTGCTGTACCAGATGACATCAGCAAACAGGCATTTTCTCAGAAAGCGCACGCCTAAGCAAGCTGGGGACATTAAGCCCATTCCAAGTACTCGCTATCTTGTTCTTAAACGCGGCCATTAAAAAGAAAGTTCAAACGAACCCAAATCCAAGGTAAAAAGGAAAGGCTGCAGAGGCAGGATTTTGCAATCACAGAGCCATGTCCTGAAAGGAGTACAAAAGAGCTCAGTCTGCAGATATAACTGTATTTAAGAGACAAATTCCTCCCGGGTGCTGGCTGTCTAGAGGTTATCCTGTCCCACCTCCAGCCAGGAGGGTCCCTGTGCATACCATGCTCCAGCACAGGTTGGCTGGTGCCAGCCCCCCTGCCCAGGGTGCCTATCGGGTGGCACAGTCCGGCAGCCAGATAACGACACGCACACTACGTGCCACTCACTCCGCGGCCCAGGGACAGCATGTGCTCCTCTCGCACGCGCACGTTGACACACACCAACACGCCGCTTTTTTTTTTTTTTTCCCTACATGTGACTTAATTAAAAGCAGATGCAAAGGGTGTTTGCAGAAATGTTTATTCTTCGGTGCTAACCTGCCCGGGACCCCACTCCCAGGCTGGGCACTGAGGAGTGAGCAGGAGTACAGGTCCCCTCCCCAATAGCTTCACCCCATGGGTGCAGCAGTGTCCTCTCTCCTAGGGCAACCCTAACAGACCCTGGAGCGCAGGAGGACACATGGGATGCTCTGAGCAAGGAGTCCCTCAAACCCTGCCCTCCCCTCTGCACCACATCTGGGGCTGGCCACATCTGTTCAAGCAGGATGAGGCCACAGCATATGCAGGTCTGGCCACCCGAGTTCACCTGTCTCAGGGAAAATGATTATTTTGGGGCTGGACAACTTCCTTTACAGTCCCAGATCTCATTTTCAGAGGTGGGGGAGAAAGCCTTTGACCTGTTAAGTGCCTTTGTAAAGGCCTCACTGTTGGCATCTGACTCTCGGCAAGATAAACATACAGTAATTTAGGTTGGAAGGGACCTTTGGAGGCCATCTGGTCCAATCCCCTGCTCAAAGCAGCAGTAAATAAATCGCAGCACGTCTCCTTTGCTCGTGCAGCCAAAGGCACAGGTGGGGGATGCATGAGGAGCACGGAAATATGCAAGAGACCTCAACACAAGAAAAAAAAAAATCTCTCCTGCTCTGAACAGCACCATGGAAAACAAGTCTCCTCTCTGAGGAGAGGCTGCTAAACCCCACGTTGCCCTGGCTGCCCACCTCAACTCTCTGACCTCTCGGCTCCAGAGCCCAGGAGGGTCTCCTTTCCCCAAAGACACTTCCCCAAAAGGAAAGGTTTAGCCCTCAAATCCCAACCTTCTACACTTCAGCATGTAAAAGGTGCATAACTGACCTGTACCTGCAGAAACGAGTGTACTTGGCACCTCGGGTCTAACTCCAACCCCTTTCTTCCTAGGGCTGGTGATGTTACTGTGTGCCCTGCAGAGCACTCCTGTCCTGTCTGACCAACTTCATTTACCGACGGGGGCAACCTGGGCAGAGCTGTAACTGCAGTCTCAAAGGTGTTACACCACCTTATGCTAGTGTCAGATGAAGAAATTGCTGCAAAGCTGCTGTTTAACTGAGCAAATTCACCTGTTTCGTGCTTTGACCTCGATACAGGAAGCAGAAAAAAAAAAAAAAAAACACCAAACACCAAGACCAGACATGCTACCCTTCTCCAGCTCAGACAAAATCTCTCCCTGCGCTCACTTCCATTTACAACCCCACAATAGCTGCAAGCTGTTTTTTCTCTGGCTGTTTTTTGATCTCATCAAACCAAAAGCAGAGACAGGCCTGGAAACTAAATTGCAGCCACCCATTTCATTCATAAATTTGGCTGCATCCTTGTGAAGTGAACTACTGTTGTTATTTCTCACCGTTCACCACCTCGAAGCCAGAGAGTATTGTTTTTATCACTATTGTGAGAACAAGAGCAGGGGAAAAAAATAATCTTGAGCTTCCCTTCCCCTCCTAATCAAATATAATAGAGAAAAAAAAAATAAAACAGGGCGGATGTCAGATCCTCAAGGATTTTTTTTTTTTGAGCTATCTACAGGAGCTCAGCCTCGTGCTGCAGGTTTCTGAGTCTGAATTTTATCAATGGGCTGCACTGGGTCCATTTGAAAGGCCAGCAGGTGTTCAAACAATGAATGCGGGCTGCCTCTACATCTGGGCTACAAAAGTCATCCCCGTGTTTACAAGAAACAGGATAATCAAGAAAACATCCTGCCACAGGCACCTAAAAAGCTACAGCCCCTTGTTATTCATTTTTCTCTCACACTGCACCGTTTATTTATAGCACGAGAAGTTGAACCGGGAGGAGGAAAAACAAAAAATATAAGAAGTTTCACACTCATTTCCACGCAGAAGTGACGCACGTGCAACGTGGAAGGGGCTGGCATGTATTGTTCCTTCAGCTCGAGGTGGGACATCGTTAACCCTTGAGCTCTTGCTGTAAAACTCACGGATTAGGCAGGCGGGAGTTGTTGGGTTTGCTTCATTCATGCAACTGCATCAGCTGAACCTACTCATCCTGGGCTCTCCAGAGAGAAACCAAGTCCCCAATATACTGGCTGCAATGTCCCTGGAGCCTAAACACCAAGAGACGGGCAGTTACAGGGGAGGGATGATGGAAACTGCTCATCTGTCTTAGCCTTCAGCACTTCAGGTTGGAACCTGGTGGGCAGCAGAGAGGCTTTTCCAGAGCTCAGAGGGGACACCCAGGGTCCTCTCCCAAGACACCCTCCCTCTGGAAAAACCCCTCCCTACGTAGGCAGCAATGGTTGCCCAGCCTTCAGGGTCAGAATACAGTGCATCAAGCACATCTGCAGAACCAATGGTTGCCACCAAATTCCAGCTGCTGATGGATCGTGGCTCCCTACAAAATCACTGTGATTTTGGGTTACTTTCTGCTGATGTTTTGTTCTTCTTACTTTTCAGCACAAAGCAGGATGCATCCCATTTAGTAAGAGGCTTTTGGTTTTTTTAAGTCAAATTAGTTTTCATTAAAGATGCATCAAAATGAAACCTCTGTAACACTTCTCACCATCCCCAGCAATGACTCACAAGGTAACTCCCTTTTCCAGACTAAGATTTTGTGACTCAGGTCATCCTTACATCTAGCAAAATTAAGTATTCCCTCCCCCTGGGTCCTCTCTTCCCTGCTTTAATAGTTTTGCTTCTGGAAGCCTTCAAAACACACCAGCCAGAGCCCCTGCACAGAAACCTGGGGAAACAAGAGCCGAGCTGCTCAGCCTCTCAAGGAGTTGGACTTCCTTGCTTTTGAGTTGAATTAAAGAGGATTAACTCAACAGGTGCTTTTCTCGAGAGCGGGAGGGAAAACAAAACAAAACACAATGAAACAACAGCCTACGTGCACACGAATAACGAGATTACTTCCTCCTCTTCTGGGCGATGAACTGCTAAAGCAGATGGCAAACATCCTCTCCTCCTTTAGACCTCAGTCACTCTCCATCACTGGCTTTAAAGAAATCAAGTCCCAGAGCCCAAATGCTTCCCTTCGATCAGACAGAGGGACCTTCCTGATCCAGGCTTGACTGCTGAATGGTTGAGCTGCCTCCCCTGCCACTGAACTCATGGTCTTCTCTACACTGGTCATCCTCAGAAACATCAGATCCCCACCTGGAGACCAAGGGGCTTTGCATGCTGGTCCACCAAACCTCCTGCCTGTTTCCCACGGCACCAGGTGCAGGGACTCAGGGCAGCCAAAATCCCACTCCCATCGGAAGGTGCACATAGCAGTTTGCGATGTGTAGCGTTTTCTCCTCGTTTGCTTAAAAACGTGAGCATTTTTTTAAGTTTTTGGTGATTAATGCCTACACCTAGCCAGTACTAACAGTCAAACTTTTTGTCATTTTTTAATCAAAATGGAAAGAGAGAAGCATACACGACATTTTAAATTGCTGACTGAAAGCCTCTGAAGTGAGTAAGTGGTTAGAGGATCTGTATATCCTAACAGAACTTAAATGGGTCTGTCCAGAAGTGCCATTTCACATGCGATATTGAATACATCCTCACATTACACAACCAAAAGAAATGCCACTTATTTCCAATATTTGTTTTGCAGAATAACATAACAGCGACCTCTGTCCTCCTAAGCGACTAAAGCTTGACACAGTGTTTAATTTATTAAAAATCTGCTAGCTGAAGCCAAATGTTCAAGCCAACCAGTTTTCTAAAATCTCTGCTAACAAATGACTTGGATAACTGTCAGAAGCCCGTGTTCGATCCCTTCTTCTATTTCTTTCTCACCAAAAAAACCCCATATGGTGCATGTTAATTGTCAATCTGTATCGGCTGCTAGACTTACGGCGGCAGGCATCTTTAAGAACAGCATCCTAGATAATTAAATAGCTGAACGCTGACAAACAATTGTCAATACAGAATAAAATCAATACGCTCCCTGCTGTTTCCTAATGACAGAGAGCTGATGCTATTTGAACCAGCTTCCTTTGAAATTTTATCGAACAACACTATTTCAGGAGGGATGATTTGGGGTTTTACTTCTTAACAAAGAGAGAAGAGGAGTGTGGCATGGCATTTAATAGCTAGCTGAGATTTAAAACACACGCTCCTTATGAAGTATGACATTTTATACCTGAAACCACAGGAACATTTCCCACATTTAAGTGACAGAGGGAAAATTCTTCAAATCAGATTTGAACTTTATACCTTCTAATTCTGCTCCAGCCCTCCTCCTCCTCCATGTACCACGCTCGGGCCTGATGAACATGCTGGCGCTATATCAAAGTCTAATAGACCTGCCTGCTGACAAATCCCCTCCACTTAGCCTTGAAGTAAGCAGCAAACCTCCTGTAGATCCAGTAGTTAACATTACCTGGCAAAATAGCTCAGCTACTGATGGCAAGGCTCAATGAACTGGTCAGCACAGCCCGGCTGGTAGAGCCATCCCTCCCAGGTGTCAGCAGGAGCTGGAAGCCAGCACTGAAGCCACAAGGTAGACCTAAGTCCCCAAGCTTACCAAAAAGAGCCACCCAGAGCTTCTTTACACTCTTTAATCCAAGACTAAAGGAAAACCAAGCGCTTACCTGTGAGGGAGCCCTGAGCAGTATCTCCCTAGGCTTGCCCGTCAAGAGGTCCAACTTCTCACTTCCCTGGAGTCACAGGACTCAATTGCAACCAGGTCCCCGCATGGGGACAGCAGCCCTGCTGCGAGTGCTGTCACAGCCACTGCCCCTCGCAGAAGGACTCCTCTGCCAAGCCCTCCAGGATGGAGGAGGAACGCCAGCACTACGGAGCAAGGTTGCTTTTCAAAAGTCTAAGACATGCAACAAAATGCACCCTCCCGGCACCTCCTCATGACCCCAACTTCATCCAGCTCGTTAGCTGTGTCCTGAAGCCTCAGCTCATCCATCCCGCGTGATGGGGAGAGCCCTGACCCACAGCATTTCTCTCTGGGGCAGCAACATGCAAAAAAAACCCACTCGTCCTTCCATCCTGGGCCTCGAGGGACAATCCAGACCTTTGTGCGGGCTTTGCAAAGGCAGAACATTTTTCCTATTCCTCGCTTTAGCTAAGCCCCTACTCAATAAGAGACAGGTGCACTATGCCCTCTGCCAGGGACCTGCGCTTAGAGAACAAGGTCCTGCAGTTTTATACGTTATCCCCTTGTAAGCTCACTAGCTGCCTCTTAAGCTCGTAATAAAAGACTTTTTTTGAAAAACGATGGCACCTAGTTTCCAAGGCAGCAAAACTTTTAAGCTCATGTTTACAAGAGCCTAAGGAATTACAGATGACAAAAGGAACACGCTGCACAAAACCCATCACCTAATTCCTGATGGATAGATTAAGTAACAGAGTTTTGGTTGCTTTTTTTTAAGGTCACATTAAAGAAGAAGTCACTATCAATGCTACACAAAACCCATACAACATGTAGAATAACAACTACAAATCCTTCTAATCTCTACTGGCACCTAGAGATCTCAGATGGTTTGGTGCCTGTAGGGATTACCGGAGACGCCTGATCCTGGACTGGAAAGACGGAGCTACTTTACAGTACGGACTATCAGTGCTCTGCTGGACCTCAGCTGCAATGGGGGCTGTTGCGCTCCAGGGGAAGAGACAAGAAGCGAGATAAAGGAAGGAAAGGCAGAGATAGGGATGGGGAGCAGCTGTGCTGAACCTGAAGCAGAGATGCAGCCACAGCAGCAAACAGATCGCAGGGCAGTCCTTTGAGGAACAGCCCAGGCAGACCTGTCTCACTGCACTTCAAATTACCTGAGAGCTCAAGGATTCAACTGGAAACCTAAAGCAAACCAGAACATCTCAAGCTCCCCAGTCTCTCTGTTTATAAAGATCTACTTTCTTAGACTAAACCAATTACTTATTCTCAGTGGTACACTACTCCCATTTCAGCTACAAAGCAAGCTCCTTTCCCATGAAAAAAAACCAAAAAAAAATTGACTCTGGTTATTTAGCAATTTATTTTACCACATGGCTTCTCCCAGCAACAAATTCATTATTTTTCTTCAAGTTCCCTACAAACTGATGAAAAGAAAAAGCCCCTCAGCTCATGCACAGGCTCCCTGCATACTCTCATGCACATCACTTCTTTTTGTGGCTTCATTTCCCATTTTTAAGAGGAAGATGTTTGCTTTCCTCCAACTTTTTTTTTGGGGGGGAGCAGGTGGAAAACGAAGGGAAAAGGGGGTAATAGAGGTTACTTAAATCTTTAATACAGGTTCCAGTGCAATAAAGACCATCCTTCGCACTGTGTTTAGCACCAAAGTGCTAATAGAGGGCAATAAATTCAGATTAATAATTAACACACATATCGAGCAACCTTCTTGCTCTCATTTCAGTTGTTTCAGAAAACTTCCTACGTTTTTGTCTCAAACACACGCAATGAGTTAACTTAGCTATTAGTTTTAGAAGCTATTTTTGAGTGATGCACTGCAGAATAAAAGAATTAAAGTAATTTTTTATTCCAACTCCAATTCCTGAATTTACTTATTAAGTTACATTATTACATAATTAGGCATTACTCCCTTTCTCTTGGAGATCTGGGAACAGTATCTTGAAGCCTCTGGGAAAAGGTATATTGCTCAGGGGTTACGGCCAAATTGGTCCTTAAAACCACATGTACTGATAGAGACAGTACTGCTAGGACTCTGTGTACTCTTGGCTAAGAAAAAAGAGTTTGGCAAAAAAAGTTACATACAAATACCACATTAATGGAAATAAAAAAGTGAGGTTCCCATCTAGGCTGAGAAGACTTGGTTAAGGTATTAAATAAGAACAAAACACAAATTACTTACTGCTTTTGAGATCCCCTTAACCTGCAGATGGAGGAGAGCCTGGCACTGAAAGGAAGCAGACAAATTTATGATGTAAGCCACAGAACCACTTTCATATTAACACACCGAATTACAACCTGGTTTGACACCATTTTCTGCACACACACCCCCCCCCCAAAGAAAAAGCAACAAGTACTCAAGCTCACTTCCTCCTAAAAAAATCCACTGCTCCAATACACCAAAAGAAGTCACGCGATGGGTACAGCCATTATATAGCTCAAAAAATAACACGCCCTAGAGACTTCTTATTATGGTCTTGATTCTTCATATTTTCAAGCTTCTCCTCCAAAACCACAGGGAGCTAGGAACTTCTTTTTTGAAAACTTGATAGCCAAGAATGTCACCTAATTACATAAGCTAGGGCTTTAAGGGAGGGAAAAAAAAAAAAAAAGGTAAAAAACAAGCAAAGGAAGCAGTCACCAAGGGATTTAAGGCAAAAAAATGCTATCTCTGGCCAAACACTCATTGTCCCAAAGTTCTTGCTTTTCCCTTTGCCACCCGCTCTGCACAGGGGCACATTTCCCCCCCCCAAAAAAGTGATGTGCTGCAATCCTGCCTTGCTAGCTTTGCTATTTCCCCTTTTAAAGAAGCAGCCTTTCAACGTTCTGCTACAGATGCCTCTCGCTCCGCACACAAGCAACAAAGTAAAACAATTCTTTTCAAAAAACTCCAGCTTTGCTACCAGCTAGGCATCATTTACACGGAGGCAAAACAGCTGTATGACCCTCAGAGCCAGCCTCCTACCAAACCACAGGCACAACGCACTCTGATTTCCCCCAATACAATTTTATTTTTTTTAAGAATAAAATAAAACAAAAAAGCAAATTCTGTTAGGAGTGATGAAACACCAACAGGCGGGATGGAGAAAGACATCCCCAGCTTGAGCAGTCACTTCCCAGCTGCCTTTGGTGTACAGATGTGCTCAGCTTGGGGATGCTACCGATGGAGGAAATAAGATGCACGAAGCAGGTTTCCAGCTGTTAAAGGGATAAAAAAAAAATAAACTAGCTTTGAAATAGTAAGGAAGCGGAAAACCACTAGAAAGTTGCCTCGACAGGTGTTTAGGAAAAGAAAAAAGGGGGGGGGAATAGAAGAAAAATGCAAAAGCAACTAGGACAACCCCTTGGGAAGGGAAAGAAAAGGGGGGGGGAGAGGGGGTAAGGGAGAAACAGGAGAGGAAAAGGGAGAGAAAGAAAGGAGGGGGGAAAAAAGAAGGGGGAACAAAAAAGAAAAATGAGAGGAAAAGAGGAAGAAAAGGAGGAGGAAGGGGGGGAAGGGAAGGGGGAGAGAAGGGGGAGAAGGGAGGGAGAAAAGGGGGGGAGAAAGGAGAGAGAGAAAAAAGGGAGATGAAATAAAGGGAAGAGACCCACTCCCTCTCTCCCCAGGACGGTCCCGAGGCAGCCCCGGGGAGGGGAAGGAAAGGCTCTCCCCACCGCTCCACCCCCCCCCCGTTTCTGCGGTAACGGCGGTGGCCGCGCAGAGCCGCCGGTTACCCGGGCCGCGGAGAGGCCGCCGGCAGCCGGGGCGGGGCAGGGCAGGGCGGCCCGAGGCTCAGCGTGCCCGGGGGTCAGCCCCGCGGCGGAGGAGCAGCCCCCGGCACCTCACCATGTCTCAGGCGTGAGTACCGCGGGGCGCGGGGGGCCAGGGAGAAAACCTCGTTTCAGGGCCTCACCACCACACACCCCCGCTCCGAGGAGAACACCTGCGGGGCGCAGGCGCTGGGACCGGTTCCGCGGGGCCTGGTTGGCGGGGCGACCCCTGGGGAGCCCCTGCCCGCCCGCGGGGGCCCGGCCCCACCCAGGGAGGGGTCAGGCCCCGCCGGCCCTCAGGTCACTTCAGGAGGGCTTAGGCCGAGATTCATATTGTTCCTCCTCAGACATTAGGCCCTTTTCCACATGCATAAAAGTACGTTTTTCCTCTTTTACAGACCCAAATTTGCACACACTGTTGTGTTTTGGTTTTTTTTTTCCCCTCCCCTGTAACGAACTCCTGATGCTTTCAGCAGAAGATAAAGCTTTAAAAGTTTATTTGCAATAACCAGACGCTGGCGATGGCGTTGGATCAAAGCGCCCGTGAGGAGCCAGGCTTGTTGCTCCAAAAATATTCCTGAGATAGCAAGATAGAAAGCTTTGTGATTGCTTCCCTACACAGTCAGGAGCCTCCCTGGGAGCACCTTTGGTGACATTATTCCTCAGTACTTTGCTTTTTGCTGCCTCCAGGTCCAGCCATACAAAACCCTGAGCACAGCCCAGTTTAGAGCAGCTCTTGTTCCCAGTTCTGAGCTGTATGTTAGGAAAAAAAAAAAAAGGGCAAAAAGCAAACCTCTGGCGGTATTTGCTGCTTGCTGCTCCTCTCCGGCACATTCAGGCTCTGACCTGGTGAAGCCTGCCCCTATCCAAACAGGCTGTGAGCACAGCCTCTGCTAGTTTCTTATCCACGGTCATCTCTGGTATCAGTGGCACCAGCCTCAAAGCCTCCTGTTGCGTTTGCTCAGTGTCCTCTTTCTGAACTCCAGCTCTTTGCCAGGTAAAACCTGCTCAGACTCTAAAACACCCTTCCAGCCTCAGAACTAGAGCAGCTCTGCTTGTCACCTCCGCGTTCGGTCTCCCCTAGCCTAGCCACCTGCATCAACCCCTTTGTGGTCCCAGCCAGATCCTAGCACCAGCTCCACTGCTTTCCAGCCAGGCAGCTTCCTCTTTCTTGCTCCTTGGCTCAGGAGAGAAGGGTGAGCTGAGAGGAATAAAGAAAAACATCACCAAGGACACAGCGGAGACTGTCAGGGGGCTCTGTCCAAGGACACAGACCCAGCACAGCCTCCAGCAGCCGTAAGTTTGGGAAAGGCTTGGTTAGGGTCCCTGGTTAATCTGATGCAGGGCCTGGGCTTGTTAAAGCACAAATCACACCTTTTAACTGAGTCACCATGACACTACGAGATGTTCACAGAATAACAGTTATCTAAATTGCATTGTTTAAAAGAAAAAAAAAAAAAAAAAAACACAACACCCAAAACCAAACAAACCAAACCCACAAAAGTAGCGTGTGTGACCCCTTCCCAAAAGAGTTATCTCAGAATCTGCCATTCCTGTTAAGTGCCTGAATCATGGCTGCTCTTATTTCATCTAGATTAACACAAAAGGAAGTAAATTGAGTATAGCTGGAAAATACTTGCACTTCAACTGTTTGGCCCAGCTCAGTTTAATTTCAATAGAGACAGGGCTCTTTAGCATTTCCTATAGCATTGCCAGCAGCAAATCCCTATAAACACGATAGACACCTCTGCACCACATGACAAAAATTTATGCAGTTCTGTTTCCAGATGAGGTAGCAATGCTGGTAAGGGGCTGCAATTTGACATTGATGCTACTTGGCTCGCTTAACTGTAATCACTCGGTAGCTGTGTACAGCACGACATTTATAGCTAGGCTGATCCAGTCATTCCTAAGCACCAGCCTGAATATACACCAGTTCATCAACCACCACATCTACAGAGCTTGAGTTAAGCAACCAGCTAGATAGTTCTGTTGGTGTATCCTACACCTCAGTCAGTGTACTAAAGTTTTCTGGACATTGTGCGTTTTACTTTATTGCCTCTACAACTGGATTCAAGTTATCACCTGAGAATCTCAGCATTCATTTCAAAAAGTAAATAATTTAAAAATCCCACCAAACCAACAGGGAAAAAAAGTGAATCAGAAATGCTCCCAAATCATCAGGAAAATAAAAAGTACTAAATTGTTACCTAGACGTACATGTCCTTAAAAGTTTAATTTCATGGTTTTTAAACGGTGGGGGTCTGGCAGTGCTGGCAAAACCATAAAAAAAAAAGTGTCACAATGTTTGCAGTTCACAGCCTTGTGCGTTCCTCCCCACCACAGAGCTGAGTTGTAATCAATGCCAGTAGTTGCAAGAGGAGCATGCCTTCCTTTTGTCCTAGGCTATCTTGTTTTGCAAGGTGCAGATGAGTTGGTTCTCAAGTAAGTTACTGAGGCTGCTGTTACCTGATTGTACATAGGTGAGGTTATCCTGGCTGCCTTCCATAAATCACGCTCGATCTAAAGCATTTTAAAAGCCACGTAACAAAAATGTCTTACAGCAGCCTGCCTTTCTTGAAAGCAGTGAAGCAAAGAGCTAATAACGTATGGGGGTTATGAGAAAGAACTTTGGGCAGGAATATTTTGGGGGACACCACCTCATCTGGCAGGGAATGGGGATGGCTGCCTGTCTTGCCATGTCATGTGGAAGACAGACTCCATCCTACAAAGAGGCAGGAGCATCAGTAAGTCACAGCTGGTTCTATAATACTGATTTGTCAATACCGTACAGTCACATCCTGAGCAGAGAAATGCTATGCAAGCACATAGCTTTTTTTTTTTTTTTGAGCTCGAGGTAAACAGCTGCTTTTTACACATCTGGAAGAACAGCTGCTACACACAGAGAGAGGAATTGCATCTTGTGCAGCCAGCTGGACGTGCTAGGCATACCAAGTGTGCGCGCAGGGCAGTTGTCTTGCGTGCACCCCAAGTCGGAGCAGCCAGGCTGGCAACTTCTGCAGCACAGTCACAGAGATGTTGTCTGAAGCTCGCAGAAGCGTGCTATTCCACTGCCTTAGTAAGCTTTGCATCAGGCTAGAGACAGGACACATGGAAAGCATTCAGCTATATTCTCTTAGGGTCAGCGAACTCCAGGGTCAGCGAGCTCCAGCAGCCAGCCAAAAGAAGTCCATGCGTGATATTTTCTAAGGATAGTTGCAGTGCTCACTAGAGAGCATGCCCATTGCACTTGCTGCAGGATTGATTAAGTTTAAAGTGCTTAAAGTACATATCATACTTCCTAAAGTACTCAAACCCCACCATTTGCATACAGATGTACATCTTGTTCCAGACACTGAACAGGATTTTTTTTTTGCAGTTATATTTTCCTGATGCATTTTCTCCTCTTTTATTAATTTGTTTACCATTTACTTGACCTGTAGGATCTTGACCAGTAATTTCTTCACTTGCCCTAACAGTCCGAGTCCAGACACGTTCAAAGCTGAGTCTTGGCACTGCTACCAGTTGTACTGGCTTTTAATCAGCTACAAGACATTTGCCACTGCCACCAAGGAGCTTTAAAAAATCAAAAAGCTTTAAAATTTAATCTCATGCCACAAACAGGACTTATGTTAATTCAGTGGTTAAATATTGATCTCAGAAAAGATCTTTAGCATCACCCCTTCTGCTTCTGACAGAAACAACCAAAGGGGAGCTATGTATTTTACATTACATCCCCAAAGCTCAGTTAAAGAAAAAATTAAGGTTGCAAAACCAAAATGTAAGAAAACGTCAGTGCAACTTTTAATCCCCTCTTCTCTCCCCCACTTTACGTGGCTGCATTATGATGCAGTTTCTTGTGTTGTGATCATATCCTATTTTCTTCCCACGGGGCCCCAACCTCATTCAGCAATTGGGCTGTTGTTAAATATTTCTTTTTATTCCCCTCATTCAACGTGTGGCCCCAGGCCATATTCTTCAAATTCCATCCAAATGCCACAATTATGAGCTTCCTCCTGGGCATTCCTAGCATGTTCTCTCTCATACATCTCCCGAGCCTTCATGGATTCATCCTTGCCCCTCTTTCCACCCCTGGCGAGCAACTGCATGTCATCCGGGGTATGATAAAGCAGGAAAACAGAGACAGAATCAAAACGATCGCAACTAAGGCTCAAAGCTGCAACTCCCTCCCATGCCTCCCTTCATCCTCAACGAGCAGATAGGGAAAGATCTTGCACATTACTCACATGTTGTCTCCTTTGGGAAAAAGCATTGTCAGTTGAAATACCCCAGCAGCACTTGTGCAAGGAAACAGAGGAAGAGGCAGCTACAGTTTTCAAGAAACTGAGTCGTCAAGTGTTAACTTTAGCTGAGCTTCAATCCTTCTGATCCTAGCAGAGGCAAAGCAGAACCCAGACACAGCGTCTGCCCTTTATGCACGCAGCTAGGCAGAGGAACAGGTGATTGGTCTTTCCTTTTACTAAGGGAAGAAGAAAAAAAACAAAATGACACACATAGGATGGTTAATGCTGAAACATGGTACAACACCTGGTACAACATGGTGTAGGCAATTGCTGCTTGGAGCTGGAGCAGGTAGGGTCTTTCTGTCTGTCCATCACTTCACACAGAGCTCGCTAGAGTAAGTGGGTAGAAGTTACCAAAGCTCTCCCTCCCCATCCTTTCACACTTCCTTGGCCAGGAGGAACACTGCTTTGCAGAGCAGAGGAGGCTCTTAGCTCAAAGCAGAAGGCAGCCTCCAGCCCAGGCAGGACCCACAGCCTGACAGGCAGAAGGATGATGGCATTTGGAGCATGCTACAGTAAAGTTTAGCCTAGAATAATGTCTCCCTCCCATTAATCACTTTGCAATCTCCTCCTGTAAGAAAACAACTATTTTTCCAATCAGCCTTGCAAGTTTGGCTAGAGCAGGTGTTCGAGACCTGCTGAGGTGTGGTGTTGCCTGTGAAGCAGGCTTGTCTTCCCTGCAGTTTCCCATTACATTCATGCCACAGAAATCTTTCATCCCCTAATCACTTTCTGTCATAGTACCAAAGACTGCAATTGGAGATGACAGAAGCACAGAGCTGTTCATGTTAACAATGCCAGCAGGCTCTATGTTTTCTTCCCCCATCACAAGCAAAGACTTTTGAGGTTTATCCTTTATTTTCCCCAAGTGCTTCAAACTCTGTAAAACATCATGGCTAGAGCAAACATGCTAAGGGAAGTCATCTGGCAGAGTTACGTTCACCACCAGCTAAGAAGTTTGGCATAATTGTAAGGCTAATCTTATTTTAGGAGCAAGGCACGCCTGACCAAGCTCAGACCCACGAGCCAGACCTGCTCCGAACTGCAGGCTAAAGGCTTGTAAAACAGGAATTGATTCAGACAACCTTTCAGTCAATTTGGTTGTGTCATAAGGCCACGCTGATCTCTGTCTGCAAAAAGTTTTCTCTGAGAGAAAAGGGAAAAAAAAAAAAAAAAAAAAAAAAGAGATGCTTGTGTAATATACTTAGCCCAACCACTATGCAATACCTGAGCAGGTTGTAGTAGGGAAACAGGTAACTGCTGGCCTGAATAAGGCAGCAGTCATTTTAAGTCTGGTGATATTTAGAAAGAAAGAAGAAAAAAGAAAAGCAGCAGCATTTGTGCAAGCCCCTTTTCCTCCAGAGGCCTCACTTTCCCCTCCCAACCTTTGTCTCTTGTTTCTTTATTTCACAGAGGCTGCAGGGCAGGGTTTTCCTCCCCTGTGCTTGCCCAGGGCTTAGCACAATGCTTGACCTGTCAAGCCTCAAGCATCCAGAAGAGACCCTGAGGACTGGCCCCTGTATGCACTTCCTTGACACAGGACCCAAGCCTCAGCCACCTCTCCTCCGCTCTGTGACTGCTGGCTTGGTCTGAGCGATGGTGAATACGTGCTGGGCTCCCTGCTCCTGCAGAGCCATCCCTGCTGCAGCACAGCTCCACACCCCTGGCTCTCACAAGCCCTGCCACTGCTTTCTCTATTCCCTGTTAGATGGCCCAACACGGTTTTGTCATATTCCGAGAAATAAGAAATGCAGGTATCTTGCAGTGGCAGCATCGATGCTTCAGAAATGTTTTGAAAACACACACAATTTAGCACTTGTTTAATCAAACAGGAGTTTCCACGTTAGGTAAAGAGAGCTGGGGCAAGTCATTCTCAAATGTTTTCCCTTAAATCTCTTTACATGTGCCCATCTGTCAGAAAAACCTGTACGGCACACGCGGTACTACACTCTGCATCTACATGGCTGGCGTGTGAAAGTGTGAGATATTTCTAACCTCAGAGGACACAGAGCCCAGAAAAAAAAACAGGTGTCAAAGCAGCCTAGGCTCAGCCCACATACAAATCCAGAGACAGAGACGGCTCAAACTATGCCATGTCCTGGAATGAGAGAAATAGCGTTGCCTTTGGCAGCTGACGCTTTAGGGGAAAAGAAGAAAAACCACACACACAAAGGTATCCCCACTGATGCCAGATTCCACTACTGGCTCAAGAGTGGTCCGAGGGACAGTCTGCATGCTCAGCACAAATCCTTTCAAGAAGGGCGTGCTTAAGTCTCAAAACCAATTCAATGCAAGTAAGCAAGTTAACCCTAGCTGCACTCAAAGCCGACAAATTTTTTAAGTGCAAGAAGAGCTGGGTCAAGCAAACATGCAGAGTTAGAGGGAATATTAAAATGGAATATTAAATATTGGAATATTAAAATGAGGTGATGCATAATTTGTCAGGATTTTAACCATCTCTTTATAACTTGAGCAGAAAAATATATTTTAAGCTTCTTTCTAAATAAGCAGGTCAGGCTTTATTTTGAGCAATAAAAGCAAGATTCAAATTAGAAGTCACACTATGGCAAAAGAGTCTTCTTAAGCCCTTGTTTTAGACTCTACTTTCTGGGAGTGAAGAAAAGGGACATTGGTTTGGAGGTAAAGCTTTGACCTTCCCTCCCAGCTGTCAGAAAGCACTCTGGGGTCTCTGGAGTTAAGTCACTTGACGTGTTTTTTCCTTATCCCATTACTGCATTGCTTGTTTTCCCCATAACACTCTTATTTTGAGGTTGCTATGACAATTCGCAGCATTACTTACACTGCTGTACGCATGCACAGTTCAAGAGACAGACTTCTTTCTTTTCCAGGTTTTAATAATCTTATGCCTTGAGTAGGAAAATTAGACCCAGTCCTGCTGACTACCTGCACTAGTAGGCTAGTTAGATGCTCTAATCCAGTCTAATTCTGATGCAATATCATCCTCAGGCATAGATACAGCTCACAACCTGCCCATTACAGAACGGGGACTAACCTACGAGATGAACCATAACAGTAAATAAAAAGCCAGTGCACTCAAGGCTGCGTTGTGCTCCCCCCTCAGTGCATGGAAGCATTTTGAGGGAGTTTACAAGTTAATGCAGAGAGACACTAGGGCTTATAGGGTCACATGCTGTCTGATTAATACTCAAAGAGAGTCAGCTCCATCCTTTAGCGCATAACCTTGAGGGCGTACATTACTCCTTCTGACTCCCCTTGAACACGTTTGTTGCCAAAGCTGAAGGGCTCCTCAGGAATACAGCAGCTCTGCCAGATCTCCCAGAAAGGGCTATAAACACCAAACACATCTGATCCTTCCAACTAGTCCAGAAGGGTTCCCATTTGGAGACTAGTAAAACCTGAAATAATTATTGTAATCCTCTTTTGGGGAGGGGAAACGAGTGGCTGTGCACGTGTCCTCCAGTTTTTAATCAGGGTGAACCAAAGAGATACTCAAATCACACTTCTGCGGGTACTGTCCACTTGCCAAGTCACTGCTGTTCCCCATCCCTTGCCTAACGAACTGAAGCACTAGGGCCAGGTCCCCTGAGAAGTCAGTCACCCTCACTGCAACAGGTACCCAGGAACTATCAGCTTATCACAGCTGAAAATTTAGCAGTTCCACATCCATCTTTGCCTTCAATACTTCATTTTCCAGTGGGCCTGTCCCTTCTTTTGTCCTCACACAAAGCAGCACTGCTGCAAAAGCTACAAACATACCATAATATCCATAGTCTTAACATCTGACCCACAGCAACGTGCCTGCAATCCTCCTAATGCTTACCTGGTAAACTCATGCTTTGCAGAAGCAATTATGTTCCATCTATATTACCTTACATTAGTGTACTCTGGAGGGCTGGAGCACTCCATCCCCCTCCTGCCTCCAAAAGTCACTCAAAATATAAAGAGAAACTGGATATTAGCTGTCTCAGCAGGAGGAACCACTTGACATTCCTTAGCCAGAGGAGGCTCAAAGGGAGGTTATGGTAAATTGGAGTGGACAATCGCAGAGTCGGTTCTCGCTGCAGTACAATCTTGTTGTCTCCCTGCAATAACCTGCATTCAGAACGCTCTAGCCCGAGGGTACCCACTGTTCATAAATCAGCAGTAGGGTTGTGGGGACAACCTACAGGGCTGGGCTTCCTCAAAGATTTATAACCTCCCTGCTATCAAATGGTCTGTGAGCTGAGCAAGTACAATACCGCCTTGTTGCCTTCTGCGCTGGAAACCCCCGTGAACCTCACACCAATCTACGTTCTTCCGTGTCCTGACTTCAGAGGAAACGTACAAAACTCCCATTGATCAACCAGCAGAGCTGTTCGGTCAAAGCTAATGCTGCTCTTGTTTGTGCCGATCTTCTCCACTCTGGTGGTTTTATTTTGTTTATCTCCTGCACCTGGGTTAATTGCTGCAATTGAGTGATTGGGGTGGTGCAGTGGGATGTAAATTAAGTTGGAAAAAAGGAAGGGGAAAGACCTGGGTGGGCTGCAGAGGCGTTAGGAAAAGCAAGACCAGCTGCATCCTGCAGAAACCCAGCTCAGCTGAAAAGCATAATACGTACTTTTAAAAGTTACCAGTGCAAATTCAATAGCAAGAGTTTGGATTGTTGGTGCTTTTGCTGACTGCTGCAGTGAGTCCTGATAAGCCCCCTCAGCATCCTGGACACACAGCACACACCCCATGCTCCAGGGAGTTTGTCCTGGCCACCCCACTGGTCCCTCTGGCAGCACAAGCCTCAGGTTGGTCTGTACTCTGAGATTGGGAATGATCAGATCAGCTGACAGAGCTCCAACTTAGGCATTTATTACCAAGTACGAGCAATGTTAGAAGCTGCCCAGCTTGCTTGTCAGAATTAATACACAAGCACTCCCTCAGTGCTGCTCTGAAAGCTCATCGATGCCTTCATCCTTCTTCGAGAGGCGCCAGGAACAGCAAGGCATAGCTAGGTTAAGCAGGCAGATGGGTCTAAATTGCACTATTGAGGCCAATAGCCTCTATTTCTAGGTCTAAGAAACAAGAGTCAGCTTTCCCTGTTACCTTAGCCCAGTTTTCCCCTCCTCCTGCAAACCTGGAAAAGTGAATCAACTGGTTTTCTCCCAGCATCACTGAGTCTCAGTGCAGAAGAAATTTCTTAGCTGTGCTAGTAGAGAAGCGTTTTCAAAGACATCAGATTTTTGGATGCCTGTCACTTCGAGGAGAGAGTCGCCACTTGGCAAAGAGAGATTACAGAGTACAACAGGACCTGAAAGAGCCTTTCCCTGCCACAGATACTAGCACCCTTCAGTGTCAAACCTGCTGCTTGGGCTCTTCTCAGAGTAAAAGCCTCACTGCCCAGAGTCCATTTCTTGCTCCTCTAGGATGATTTCCCACAATATTCTGCACTGATCTGCTGTTACCATGAAAAGCCTCTGACAACCAGTCCATGCTTGCATCAGAGCATCTATTCCTCCCAAAACCACCAAGTAAGCAGCATTGTCACTTCTGGAACTGCAGCTGGCCTTAGCTGCTATCTTCCATGCCACATAAACCTCTATGCCCTGGATCAGATGTTTAAGGATTGCTTGGAGTGCAACAGTTGCTACCATGGAAGGAAATTAAATTCTTTTCCTCATTTCCCATTTGAAATAGCGCCCACAGCTACACTCTGGCTTTGGCACCAGTATAGCCCTTACCCTACAATTAGCTCCAAGCAGCCACTTCAGAAAGGCAGAAAGCAACACACACTTTGGGAACATCGATTGGTCCTCAACCCAAACACAGAGAGACCTAAAACAGACCTTCACCTATCATGAGGGGTTTGGATGGAGACACTTTTTCTATTAAACCATCTTCTCAATTAGCACAAGTGAATTAAACTCCTGGCACCATTAGGGATTGTAGCTTCAAGCATTTGAAGGATGCTTCAAGTGTGTTAAGGATCAAGTCAAAGAGTTCTTAACTTCCAAGCTGTCTTGAATAAAACTGCATTTTAAGATTCCTATTTTTAAAACAAGCAAAAAGAAAAAACTTTTGCTAATGCTTTTTAAAACACATTGTAGATAAAAATCTCTTTATAAATATAGTGGCTCACATTTCAAGGCTTGCTTTTTTGAGAAATCCATGCACATAGAGCCCTGGCATCACTGTGTGCTAACTCTTGCTTTCACGTCAGGTTAACATAGTCTCCTCTTTTCAATCAGCACTTACAATAAGATGTGGACAGATGCCCAGAAAGAGCTTGACATCCAACTCCAGAGAGAAAGAGAAGAGTTCGTTCAGCCAGAGAAGGACCGCATGAAACTATTCAGGATGTTAGCTGCTTCCTACATCAAATACATGCAAATCTTACGTAACTTGGAGACGGTCCACGACCAACTCCTTCACCAGCAGAAACGGACAGTTATTCGGCAAGGGCTGGATGGCGTGATTGGCCGGATCCTGGAGCTGAAAAAAGAGATGGTGGAGCTGGAGAAGTTGGAGTTCCATTACATGGATAATATCCTGGAAGACCTAAAGCTTCTCCCGGTAGGTCTACCTCTATTATGAGCAAAATTCATAGGAATTTTGCCTATCTTGTGTTTGAAAGACAGTCACATTTAATGGCAGTAAAGTTCTACCAAGTGATTTAGTTTCCTGCACATGTGTACTGGGTGATCCATAATTATGTAATTTTTAGTAAAGATCAGAGTATGTTTGATCTATGATGAGCATTAGATATTGGAGCAAAATTTTAAAAGCTGATCTGTTTGACCAAATATTTCTGCATCTCTGCAGCAGCACAGGCTCTGGGGATCTTTCACTTGCACATGTCCTAGCATGAAGTCATATTAACTTAGACAGCTTCACAGCAGCTTGACTCTGCCCGATTTTAGTGGGGGATTAGATAGAAAATGGGCCACTTATGACCAAGCTACAGGCCACTTCAGTCTGCCCTCTGCAACACTCTGAATCAACCTGTCCTCAGGCCTCTTCCAGAGATGATGCTAAAAGTTGCAAAGTCTGGTCTCCTAGTTCATAGCACAACAAACTACTAAAATGAGAAATCTGAGACAAGTCTTATCTCATAAAGGAGGCAGGAGCTGGGAGCGTATTCGACATCCAGGGTGCAGGACTGCCCGATGTAAAAGCAGCCCCCTGACAGCCAGCCTGCTAAACCAGGCGGATACAACAACAAGGCAAAGTCTTGAACCTGCGCTCTCTAAAAGCAGGATGGAAAATTATCTGCACAAAGGTGGTTACTTCTCACGCAGACAGCTCCACCTATTGTTAAATTTAGCTGTCGCTGCTAGCAGCTTTTCTAAAGAAAGAATCGTAGCTGAAATTACTGCCGGTTTCAGGATCCCAGTTATAACGTGAGGTAGGTTGCCTAAGTTCATTATAGCATTATTTTAAGATCTACAAACATGCAATTGCGTGTGTATTTCACTCCCAAATTTAGGATAGTAATTGCATGCACTTTCAGCAGCTCTTTATCTTCTGCATTAACCACAGCAAAGAGCTATTTTAAACTGTCAGAAGGCATACTGGAGAGTATAAACACATCTCTGGTGATATTGATCCTTCAAATCATAGTTCAAAATCATTAAGCACTGGTGTTTTCATGACTTATCATTAAATCCACCTGCAGCAAAAAGTTGGCAAGTCTGAAAAGTCATGCTTGACATCTATTAAAAACAAGGATAAATTCAAATTCCTGCACCACACCTTAATTTTCAGAAACCATGGCATACCTACCCAGTACAAAAGAAAAAAAAAAAAACCACCACACTGAAAAGATTTCAGGGTTTTTCAAAGAAAGTATTATTTTCCATAATAGACAGGAGTACAGATTTATAGGATTTTTTATAAAATAATCACATATTTTTGGTTCCAAAACAAAATTACTGGTCAGTACTTGACAAATAACTGCTGTTTTGTAAAGAATGTGCCCACAAAGGATGTCTCTAGCACTTCCTTTGACTGTATGATCATGGGCTAAAACCCAGCAGAATTGTAGGCAGAGAACACAACAGAGGAGTCTCATTTTGTGTCTCATGCAATGATATTGCATTCTTTTTACTGTATCATTGTAAGGCCAAGCTTCATCTTTCTTTAGCTGTATGCCTTGTGTTTTTGTACAGTCGCCTTCCAACACTCACTCAATTTCCTGGGCTAATTGTAAAGGTATGTGGATACACAAATCCCATGCAGAGCCAGGAGTGGCTAAAAAGCTGCAAATTTGACTTGAGGTTAAGCATTACAAGCCTGACTTTCCAATGCTAGGCCTCAAAAAGAGATGATGAAGAGAAGCAGGCTCCCTGCTCCCCACCCCTTCCAGCCCCAGCGTTATGGCTTTGATCTTATTACAGTCAGTAAATTCCCAGTCCAAAATCACCTGTAATTAAAGCCCAGCTTAGATATCAGAGACACTTCTCACCCCTACACTGACTCTCACTGCCACCATAAAAGCCCTCTCATCCAGTGCAAGGGTGTCCAGACAAACCTCTTGATTTCTCATACCTAAAGACAGCCCGATTTGTCATCTATCCTAGAGCAACTCACACTCTTCAAGTACAGCATATAATCATTTCCATCAACAGTCAAGGACGTTGGAAGGCACAAACAGGGAGCTTAACAAGACAAATATTCAGAAACTTTAGCAGACCGGACTTGTGCATTGATAAAAATCAACAGGGAGAAACACAGTCCCTCCTTGGAAGCTTTCTTGTGCTGCCGTAACAGGGATGTCCTGGTCTGCAGCGTGCAGCTGAGGGGATTAGTAATGAAATCGTTACGTTGTCAGCTCACAGTGGCTGTTTGCATTGGCCACAGCCTGCCCTGCAATTTTTTTCTCTAGCAGTTGGAAGGCCCTAGAGCTCACTAACTGCACATTCACCGTACACCTGTGTCAAGGCAGGAACGGTGCTTGTTCAGTACAGCCAGCACTTTTCTCCTCTGGATCTGTCCACACCAGAGGTGGCCTTGAGGCTGCAAAGGATCGAATCAAAGGTCTCCCTGAGCAGGTCAAAGCCCAGCAGTTTCTGCAGCAGACAGAACACAGAGCACTGCTAGTGCAGCATCAAGTTCTTGTACCTGTCTCAGGCTCCTGGGGCAAAAGGACCAAGTGCCCACATATACCTGGGGACAAATTATCGTGTGACTTGACTGTGCAACTCCTCATGAGCAGCACGACAGGGTAACTGTACCGCCTGTCTCCCCCTGTCCCTCTGGGCGAATCATTTGTTTGATAAGATATTCCAGATGTTCCTAAAACATCACAGGGAGCACAGCACCAGTATGATCCAGACCTACAAAGACACATTCCACCCACTGCCGAAGAAATATACTTACCAGTAGTGATTCTTGAAGAACTGTCTCCAGTCTTCAATACAAAGAACAGGTTATGTCACTCTGCAGCATCTTAACTTTTGGGATAGTTTTTTTGGCTGACTCTGTCTCTTTTTAATTTCTCAACAAGAGCAAAATTCTACAAAAGAAGCATCAGTAAAAATGTGAATCAGTTACATCTTTTTAATGAAGGAAATGAGTAAAGACAGCCACTTCTAATCACACCTGATTTTGAGACAGTCACAGTCACAGACAGAACAGTATTCCTACCTGTAGACACAAAGAATTATGCCTTGGTTCCTTGCAATGGTTAAAAAAAAAAAGCATGAAAACAGATCTATTTTTCATGTTGATTAAAAAAAGAAGTGGAATGATTGTACAACCAGAGGTATTCAGTTTGGTGGAAATCATGTCTAAATTTCCGGCAACCCTGCCAAATATTTTAACAGTTTGATAATATAATTGAGCCATTATAAAAAGAAAGATTTCTGGGCTGCTGTGGTTCAGAAAATGAGTTGATTTATTTGTTTTTGTTGAATTAAGCCTTAAGTAATTGCAAAGTAACAGCTCAGCAGCTGTTACAGAGGTCAAATTCCCCAACACTCCAAAATATTCAACAATCTCAGTCCAATTTAATTGCTTTGTAGAGGTGTTCAATTAATAAGTAATATGATTTTAATGCAGTTCTAAAAAGCTCATGACTATTTCTTTTTCTAGGAAGACATAGAAGTACCTATCCCAAGGTATTTCATTAAAGAAAACCTGGAAGTCCTGCAGCAGAGGGAGAAAAACCTCGATCAGATTTTGCTCGATGCTGGACTGCAAACAGAGGTAAGCATACCACGTACCTACATAATAACATGCTGAACTTTTTTAGCTTATAGCCACCCTTGTCTGAACAGGAGCCACTGAAGTGAGAAGTATTTTTATAGTAGTTAGGAAGTAAAAGTCTGTTTACAGACAAGGCACAAATAGAAAGCAGCATTTAATTTTCCTGTCTAACAATACCCAGTCACATCTTGAGTCTGGTGAAGACTGCAATGAATCAACCCTGCTGTATGTGTGCGAGTGTCAGAGAAAGGGCAGCACTTTGGCCAAGTTTAGTAGGTGCTTTATTTGTCTAGCTAACTCTCATCATGTAATTAGTCCTACTGAAATCAAGTTGGGCTTAAGTTTTACTGAGCCAGGACTCCTGACTGGAAGGGGCAAAACTCAAGAGTTCACGTCAGCACAACTGTTAGCATTCAGTTGTTTATAACCTCTGAACAATGACTGCAGTCTCTTCTGTACAGCTAGAGAGCTGCAGCTGCTAGGAGGAGTAGAAAATTGAGTTTTGGCAGAGCAAAAGCCATTACAGAGAAGTGCATGAGCGCTTCCAGTAGAGGCTGTTCTGGATTTGATATACTTCTGACCTCTGGAAATGGCGCATTGCCTACAAGCAGTCATTGCTAACCGCTTGAAATAAACAACTGTGCCTCCATGTCTCGACAAGGTAGATTCATAGATTCATAGAGACAGTCCCGATCAGACCGCTTAGTCAAACTGCTGCACTGCCCCAGCCGTTGAATTCTCCACCAGTAACTGTGCTGTTGAGGGAACGCTGCGCATTGATCCCAGAAAGCAGTGGAGGGAAGGTTCCCAGGGCAAGAAATGGCACCAGACAGAGACAATCTGCAGAGAGAGCGCAGGCTCTCTCCTAGATTACTGTAATGGGCAGCTGCCATCCTCCTAACCTCCACAGGAAATCTCTGAGTACATTCTCTGCTCTTCTGGTAGGTGGGTGTTGGTCTGTGGCAGTCCTCTGTTTTGGGACATTAGATATTGAACCTTTTTGTTTCCCACAGTTCTGCTCTTACCCTTTTTCAGGATAGCATCTAGGACAGATGAGACTGGTGTACAGCTAGTTCACCTGAGAGCACTAGCTCTTGCACTTCAGCCTCTAGCAGGGTCTAAGTCTCCCTTGCCAGGATGCCACAAGAGAGGCAGAGGATTCTGCAAACATGGATATAACGTAATCTCACACAGTATGAGTCCCGTGCCCTGTGCTGAACTTCCAATTCAATCTCTACTGGGATTGCTGGAGGACTGTCACCACTTGTGTATGCACTGCAGCAGGCCACGTACACTCAGGAAATCTTAACTGCTGTGTAATCGAGCTCCGCATTCTTCAGTGTCTGTAGCAGTGTTATTACAAGCAGTCCGACATAAATAAATAACAGTGGAGTGCAGAGGAGTCTGCTCTGGGCATCATTTCTTCTTCTTTGTAATTCTGTTACAGAAAGCACTGCTGAAAGTGTGTTACAGTGAGCTCCACACAATATGTATAGAAGCATCAAATGTGAACTGTCTCCAATAGGGGGATTAACATCAAGAAAGGCCAATAATTCAGTTTTTCCATAGGGAGCATGAGGATTTAACAAGAGTTCTCAGGAGTGGGAGTCCCTCTCTCCAGCTGCACTGTTCTGTTTTTCCCCAAGCCTCTTCTGTTTGGGCTGGTGCTGACCAAGAGCAGGCTGTCCTTCCATTCAGCAAGAGAGCTGGGGTCCCAGCAGCACATCCAGAAACCCATCCCTTCAGAAAAGGGCAGGCATCCCATAGCCTAAGAAATTATCCTTTTAATAAGACAAAGCCCTGTGGTTCTTTGTATCTTCTTTTTCCTCAAATGGATAAAGGATATGCAGGATGCATAAGCCACATAGAGCTGTTCTTGCTTCCCACTATAGCATCAGGCTTTCCTTGTCATACATCAAAGCATCAGGTTCACTTTTTCCTAAAGGTCCTCAGAAAAACCCATCACTCAAGATATCAAACTTCCAAGATACTGCGAGATAGCACTTATAGAGGAGCCTCTGCTGTTTGTGACAGGGATTTTTTTTTTGTCTTAGAAAGTTTTCACAAGAAGTTCATTGCTTGTTTTGTTTGCTGAGATAAACAATTAATAAAACACAGAAATCTTAATACTTTGCTTTGTCTATTCCTTTTTGGCTGTGCTGTTGAAGGAACCTCTCCAGACCATGACACTAGAAGAAGCCATTAAAATTATCCAGGTTGCAGAACGGGCTCGCCAAGGCCATCATCGAGCAGCATTCATAAAGCAAATTTACCTTGGAGAGAAGAGAAAAAGACAACCTAAACTACAGAACCAGATGGGTCCAAATCCAGATGATGCTGCCACTTGCATTCAAAAGGTGAAATCTCCAATTTAACAATAGCTCCAGCAGAACCAAATGACAATGTTTTGTTCAGGAGAACAGCAGTAGACAGAAACACAGCTCATAGGACGGGAAGCATTCTGAAACGACAGATTTCAGGGTGTCTAGCAAGGTGAAATGCATAATTTAAATCACTTAACAAAATGGGACAGGACCCTAGATAGGAATCAATGGAAACAGTCCTGCACTGGCAATGCAGGATGACTTTATAACCTACATGCTGTTTTTCCATTCTGATTTTTATGACCTCAGTTGCTCTTTCTGGCATCCCCTTGGAATCCAGTGCATCTCAGGGAATTAATGCCTTTTCCTGTGATCTCTGGGGAAAGGGTTCATTCCATAGCCTGAAAAGATGAGAAAGGGAGATCACCACTGAATTCCAGAAAAACATTCATTATTACACATTAATAATTTAGACAGTTCAGCCTGATGAGAACAGGAGCTCAGTCAAGTGCAAACACTTTTGGAACCCCTGATATTGCTGGTTTTAGAAGCTAGATATACCAGTATGAGGGGATAACAAACCTCAGAATTTTTTTAAACAAAAATAGCAGATGGCAACCTGTTAAAGAGTAATAGTTTCAATTGTATATTGTGCCTTTCCTTCCTCTATTTGTTTTTTCCTGTGTCTGCCACAGTAAAGGAAGCTGTAACAAGGCCCATTTATCTCATTAGAGTTTTGTTTACAATTCAGGTTTGGCGTGGATATATCCAGCGCAAGAAAACAGAGAAAATGAGAGAAGAGGAAATGATATTTCTGGGGATGGTAGGTAGTGCTGCCTAGAGAATATAAAATGCCACAGTCTGTTTGTTCTTTAGACTTTTGTAATTTAGCACAAGATGAGAAATTAATTTCTAAGGTTCTTCCTATTTTAAAAGGAGTCTCTAAGGAAGACAGAACTAAGCTGAAATGATAGATGGCACAGAAGTAGCACAATTTGTCTTACACCACATGCTTTTGTGCCACATATACATCGTCCAATGTATGCGGCAGATGTGGAAACAGGAAGCGTAGAATTTGCCCTGGGTTCCAGGCCAGGCACGACAGAACAAGGACATGTTATTAATCAGTTTTCAACTCATAATTCCAAGACACTTAAGCTGCCTTATGCCTGAAGTAGAATTAAAGCAGCTAAGTCTTCTCCTCCCACCCCTTTGCAAGCCAGCGTGTACGTATGTCAAGAGCAGGGAAAAGGGACACTAAAACTGCAACACCAATACATCCGTATTTCCCTAAGTTCATATGGAAATAACTGAAATATTCCTCAAGTCATACTGCAAAAGTACAGGGAAATTAACAGCTGTCCACGGTCAGTTAAGACTGCGTGGGGTGAAAGAAACATACGAAAGCACCCCTTCCAGACGAAGGAACCTCTTCCTCCCACAATCGGAGAAGGTACATCTCCTCCTCCCACCAACAGCTTCCTTCCTACCAAGGACCTGAGAAAGAGGATAAACTCTTTACCCTTGACATTGTCTCTGGCCACCATCACCAGTCCTTTGGGTGCCTTCATTAGGCAGTAATTAGGCTGTCAACCCTCACAGCTCTCTCCAGCTCCAGCTCCGGTAGCACAGCCCTTGTACCAAGTTCTAGTAAAGCTGCTGCACAGCACCACCTTACAGAAACAGTCACTGCTCTGTGTTTGGTAGGTTTATATATACCTCCATGTTCCTACAGGTCATTTAATTTTAAATTAAAACATGCTTTCTGCTTCTCCCAATTTGGATTATTTTCCTGCCCAGCAAGGGAATTGCTGTTAGCTATGTTATAGGTTTATGAAAATTACTTGTGCCTATAGCATACATCTGACAAACACTTATCAGCAGTTAAGAATGACCTTAAAATCTTAACTTTAGGAAGTAACATGCATTTACCCAAGTTTTACCACGTTAAACACAGATAACACCTTACAGATTATTGCCTTTAATATCTGCTGATCATTGGCCAGCATAGATAAAGAGAGCTTTGGGTGCTGATTCTGCCTCTATTTAAGACAAAGAAAATTCCCAGAGATTTTAACTACTGCAGACTCCTGAAAATGAATTAGAAGTTATACCTTTGGCAAAACACAGGATCATTTCCGATCAAATCCCATGGCAGTTTCTGTCGGGTCTTCAAATTAGAGTCTTTGGAAGGAAATCTAAGTCTGGTGTCAGTTATTGGAGGCTTCACAGCCAAGCACTCTTTTCTTGGTGGCCAATGGTAGGAGTAACTGATAACTAGGATGTAAATAGCCTAGTCTATGGGGAGGAAATCTATATGATCGTAGGGATGAAGGGAATTAAAACCAAACATATAGTGCATTTGTTTCCTGACCTCCATTTAGGAGCAAGAGAATTGATGTTTGCAGCTCTGCACTCAGACTCATTACTCTTTATCAAGTATATAATCAAAGAATTTAGGGAAAAAACAGATACCTCTAAATTTAAAAAAAAAAATATATCTGTTCATCTTTCCAGTGTTTTTATATTCCCTATTCGTGTTTCCCTTTTACTTTTTATGCTACATTCCCTTCCATGGTCTCCAAAGGAAGTGAGTGGCAAGCAGGCATTGGTTCACACTGACAAATAGGCAGAGAGCCCCAAAGGTCAGGCCCCTTTGATGTATGATCACGTCAGCCCTCTAAAAAATGACCACAGATCTTCATGTGTAAATATGTTGAATTTGCTTTTCTAATGCTGCACGACTTAGATAAATTAGAAGACCTAGCCATCCATTACTCCAAGTCCATCCCAAAGGAGGTTTGACTTTTACTGCAATAAATATAATTTCTCTTATAATTATAGCTATTTTTAAAATGTCTGTTATTTTCATATAAAGACTACTTTGCAAAAAAGAGCTAGTGCATTTGAAGTTCAGAGTAATTATTTTTCTGAAAAACTCAGTTCTATTGGCCAAAAAAATATGGAAATATGTGCAAAGACCAGGAATTGTCCAGTCTTTTACTTAATTCACTATTATTTTCTTTACTGTCTACTTACTTCAGAAAAATTTATGCATGTTTTCTGGAATTTGATTCTGTTTCATCTTTTGCTTGATGACAGAGTAGAAGCCTACGTTCCAGAGATTTTTCTTGGCCCAAAAGTAAAGGCTCATTATTATTATTATTTATTAAAGCTTAATTGGAGAAACAGCATGTGTTTTTCTAAATCACCAATAAATCACAATTTGCAATACTGATTTAATTTGCAAAGAGAAGCAAGCCTCACTAAGAGCACATATATCTTGATAACTGTATCCTGACCTGTTTCCTGATCTTCCTCACATTGCGGCCGCAACGCTGTTTACTACCAGCTCCAGCATGACCACCATAACCAATGTTCCAGGCATAGGTCTGCATTTAAGCCACACTGACCACACTGGAAAACATGCACAGGCTGTCCAAACGAACCTGTATTTCCTTGCTGTTTTGATCTCTATTATACCATTTTTGCAGTTTTTAAACTGGTGCATACTTCCATTTGACTGTTTCTGGCGTTTATAAATTCCCTGGTTAGAGGTTGCTGTGACCGTTTCATTTTGCTGCAGTGCAAACTAACCGTCAGCCCGGTGGAACTGGATTTGTGAACTGGTTTTTGGCAACCGCTTTGTCTCAGGGTGGTGCAAAACCGCCCCAGCCTAAGAGCAGATCTACACTCACCGCTCTCCCCAGCAGATGCTCATAACAGGGTAGACCCTGCAGAAAGTTATAATCTCAGAACACAGGCTACTGGAAAGAGGAAAAGCTGTTTTTAACATAAAATGTTAGGATAAACAGTTTGCAATCAGACTGATTTGTGGAAGGGTAGGAGGAGGATAGGAACAAGGAAGGCAAAAAGACAGGACAAAATCCATCCTGATCTGGGGGCTCAGCCTAATGTTGCAACTTGGAGGCAGGATTTCTCTGAAGGCCTGGACATCCTGTTTTCACTTAACAAGCACAGGTAATAAGTACCAGTAGAGCCAAGTGCTCTACATGCTCAAACAATTTACAGGGCTGAGCCCTGCAAGCTTTGGACATGTATACACATAAACACCGTCTCATCTCGCAGATACATCTATTGATTTACACTCGCACAGCTCTATTCTGTAATTTCAGCCCTTACCAAAGAGTTAGTGGCACAATATATGCTGGTTATTATTTTCTCACATAATATTTCCACCATTCTTCCTTCTTCTAATCTTTTCACATTAAAGGATCTATGTGGTCTTAAATAAAAGCACAGTTCTTTCCTCCTTACCTCTTCTGAACATACCCTAATTTAGGCATGTTGTCTTGGATAATGCTTTTATTTATATCTGAGAAAACAGCCTGCCAAACATTCCTTGTTCTTTGAATTCCTGATAAATATAATCCATTTCATCCAGTCTGAAAAAAAAAAAAAGAAAAAAAAAATCGGCATTTCCCAGAATAGCCTTCTGTGTAAACATCAGACTATGACTAAATAAATATTATATGGGATTTAACAAACTGCAAACTCCATAAATTAGTGAAATTTAAAATATTTCTTCAGCTCTTGACAGCAGGCAGTCACAGTAGTGCTACACACCAGGCCTGCTTTTATCAAGATTAAGATTAGACTGACTTTTGTTTTACTTGCAACCCAGATGATGTTTAGATGTCAGCACAAAGTTAGATGTTATTTCACCAGGCATACTTACACATCTGAGCAGCAATAACTAATCTGTCTTGTTTTCAATAGAAATTTTAAACCCGCTTATTTTTGAAATAGAAATACGCTGGGAAGCAAGAAGCCCGCTAAACAGTCTGGCTTTCGTTGGCTGGAGTCACCCTAACAATGAAATCATTGCCTTTCAGAGTCCAAAAACGTACTTGCCATTTTTAGTAGAAGTTTGACAGCATGCCCAGGTATAATACCAAAATAAATATAACTACAACTATATAAACGTATATGGTCATAAACATAAATGTTGTATCCACTTTAAATTTCCTTGCATCTTTTTAATAAGTGCTGCACGTCAATATTTTTATATGTACAATATAAATCTATAAAACAGCCATTTTCAATATTTTTCTAACAAGGACTCTTACTACAAATGCTATGTTTGAATGCGTATGACAATTACTTTAATTGGCAAAGCCATTGAAGTGAATCGTATTGTGGGGAAGCTTTAATGAATGCAATATATTTTGTTCAGTTGTTCCTTTTTTGAGCCTAATTTAGGAATTGAGCCATATAATTGATGTGGCTATCACCATTTGTGTGCCATGGAACCTACACAAATACAATCTTCATAAGACAAGAGACATTTTTAAAATACATTCAGACAAAATACATTAAGGAAATGAGAAAGCAAGAACATAACTAACTCTGATATCCAACTTTTAAAGAGAGTCTGGATCATGATTTAAATTCAGTAGAGTAACAGCTGTGAGTAAAGAACAGGACCTCAGTTGCTTAGGTTGTGAATGCCTTTAGTCTACTAGTGAGGAGTTACTCGTCTGTGTAGTCCAGATGTAAGTAAATAAATAAATAAATAAATGAAAATCTCACTTTCACTACTGGTGAAAAATAATCATTAAAAGTACTTGCTTTGCTTAGGAAATAAAGCCTTTCAGAGAAGCAAACTATACTACTTCTGAAAATGAGCAATCTACAGCAAAATGCTACACAACGACTACACCTGCCAAAGATTCCAATTACAGACAATGCTGTCTGGAGCAGAACACGTACTGAAGGAGCCCCATAAAACCATTCAGTGTGTTTCAGCTGTGCTGTTCTGGGGCTAAGAAAATAAGCTGTCCTAAATGAAGTACTCAGCAATAAAAGCTGCAGCACATCTACCTTTCAGGCATAATCTGAATGCTAGCCTTAAAACGTGAAATAAAATGAAATGTGTTTGTTTCATTGAAATTAAGACTGTCTTTCCTGGTAAGCGCAGTCGTAATGGAACAATTGAAGAGCAGTTACGTCCTCAGCATGGGGCCTCCTAGATGCAGAACCATAGCCTAAAGCATGTTCAGCCAGCCTGCACACCTCTAAGTGTTTTATAATGAACAATCAAGCGGTCTGTGTTGGAAAGGGCTGCGGAGCTGACTCAGCAGAAAGCCAGGCTTTTCAGGCTAGACAGGAGTGATCGGTGCAATGGAGGTCCCGAGTCAAAAAGGGAACACGTATAAAGACTTTTGTCACACTGGCTTACCTGGGAGATGTAGGGAACTTCTTCCTTCCTTCTACTGGTCGGTGTTCCACTTTTGTAAAACCTAAATGCTCTTTGGGGAGGATAAGGGGGAAAAAGAACAGAAGAATCAAGCAGCGCTCTCATCAGCATACTTGTGACTGATGGGTTGGAATAAAATTCTCTTTTAGACAAATGTCCATTTTGCCTTATTAATTTAAACAAGGATTTTAAAGACAAAGCACATCAAACATTAGATAAGCATTTTAAGTTAATGGACCATGTAGTCCTATTTTCCCACAAACTCAGGAATCTTCCTATTATGTCCTATTTTTACAGCAGCATCAATTATTAATATGTATACTTCTGCTGACAGAGGACCACACTAAAAATGTGAGTTTCGTTGTCCAGTTCTGGGTCATTAACTGTGAAAAGCTTGTAAATAGAATGGTTTGTTCACATGGGAAGCCTTCATTAAGATGCATTATTCTACGACTGATGTGGCAGCACTGCATTACCAAGTTCACTGTCTCCATCTAATATTTGTAATTTGTTTCTAAATGAGTTGCTGTTTGTAGAGCAAGTTAACAAATTTGAATTTCACATGGCCAAAGAAATTTCTTAAAGATGGGAAAATGCCTCTTTCCCTAAGGAAAAGCTATTTATTAGTGTCTTACTGTAGAATGACTCCCTTTGATTCAGAAGCAGAAACATTAGAGGCGCTGAGAGAAGTGATGTTAGAAATAAATTGGCTTTTGTCTTCCTTAACTTGCACATTAAGTAAAGAGGGCTATAAAAGCAGCACTCATCATGGTGTCTCAGTATAACTCTTCAGAGCTGCAGAACAAGCACGTAGACGCGTGGAAAGCTGACCCGCAACACTGCAAGGCTCAGGTCAGAGACTGGTCAGCAGGGAGGCATTCCTGCCAGAGCCATTTGAAACCATCCCTTCACGCTGACCGTCTGTCTTGGCACTCTTTCTGCTGCTTCAACACCTATTTTCTCTTGCATGCTCAGATAGCCAAAGCTTTTTCAGACATACTTTCTCCTGAAGCCTGCTCCTTGTCAAAAGAACACAAACTCCACCAGGGCTGTCGTATAGACTCTGACTCGGTTTGAAGACCCAAGAGAGCTTGAAGATGAATATAAGGTCCCAGGTTCTCACTGCAAAGGTAGGGTTAGGAATGGCTTGAACTCTGAAGCTGGTGAGGTTTAGGATGAGACATACCTTTGTGATTAGGACAAGAACACTGTGGACAAAAGAAGGCAAGCTTAACATAGGGGCTTTCTTCAGTTGCAAAGCAAGAAGATGGAAGCCCTAGTCTCTAATTCAGATTACTCATGCTATTCAAAGCTGCCTTTTTTTTTTTTTTAAGATGTTGCAATAGCCTAAAACACTTCATACTATCCACTGGGTGCCTGAGGACTCCATTTTCTTTCCTTACATTGAGTCCTTTGTTTGTTTGTTTGTTTTCCAACAGAAGAAAAGCATTTTCTATGAAAATGCGTAATAAATGTACGAGAAGTGGTAGAGAACAGACAGCTAAAACAATGCTACTATTACATCATCTGGACATCTTGTAATATCTCTTCAGTACCTCCTGCTGCTGAAGTGTCTATTTTTAGGTTATGGTGCTAAATTCACTTCCACACTCAGCTTTTACCTAGTTCATCTTCTTACTCCCTACTTATACTTTACCGACTGTTTTGATGTTTCCTCATCCTTGTTTTCCTCAAGTTCATTTCAATTTTTTTGACATAACTGTATTGATTACAAAGTAACTGAACAGAAAGTCTGTGCAGTTACACATTCACCTGTACGGTTACTTAAAACCAAGTAACCATGGCGTGATTTCCTCACTATCATCCAGCACTTGTCACCTCCTCCTCCCCCATAACAGGAGCCAGCCTTCAGTTCCTGACGTGCCTCAGCCTGCTGCTCTTTGCTCATAAACAGGGCATGCTGTGTATGTTCCCCATTACTTGGCCACTAATCCTTCAGGACTCGTTTATCACTGCCAGCTCTGCTCTTCATTTCGTGCTCTCTTTATTTCCTCACCCATGCGAGCTGGAACACGTTATTGCCAAAGCTTTTGCACAACAGGAGGAGCCCCTGGTTTGGCAAGTGTCTGTCCACTGCTCGGCCAACTCCAAAGGGTGTCGTTTGCTATTAACCTGTCTCCCAGCTGCTCATCACAACAGCTTGTCTGGCAGCACCAACTCCTGCTCAGATCAAGTGTCTTTTGGTACCTGCCATGTCATCCCATCTTGTAGGCTCCTCTCCAGTACCCACCCTCCTCCCCAGCTTATCTGGCCAGCGTGTTCAGCGATGGAAGCAATCAAGAAACAGCACATTTCACACCAGTAACGGCCTCTTCCTCCGTCTAAATAAACCCTTTTCCATGTACCTTCATTTGGAAAATATTAATAATGAGAAATCAATAGGATTAGAAAAAAAGGTAGTTAAATGATAACACCGTCTTACCAACTTTCCCTGTTCTCTTCTATTCCTTTCTTTAGTGGTTTATCAGAGGTGGGTAGCTGAACTCTGGCTGGTAGAAGTGGTTGTTCCTGTTTCTTCTTGTAGTAAAAGTCTTTGGAAAAGAAAATAAAAAAATATGAAGGTCAGATACAACAGAGCTTCTTTTTATAAACTGTTTTAGAAGGTTATGTTTGTACTTCAGCCTTAGGGCTTTGAGTGCAGCTCGAACTAGTTATCAGCAGATGTATTGATAACCGTATGGTGCTCAGACTAGTAGCTGCACAAATATTTATGCAGGGCTCGGCTGGGTTTTGCCAACCAGAGCACGTTCTGTAGCCTTGTTGCTGCCAGCATGCGAGCCAGCTGGTTTAGAGCTACCTGGACCACACCAGCTTCATGACTCTGGGCTCAAGCATAGATATGGTCTATATCAATTCACTTAAAGATAGGAATCTCCTACTACTTCTGGTCTTGCTCACATGGGCACGTTCTTGCCAGGTCAGACAGTTCTTACCTCATCTGGCTTTGGTGCTGATGAAGGATACGCCGACAGTAAATTCACAGTGATGAGTAGGTGGTCCTCTGAATAACACGGCATCTGCTCAGACTGTGCTACAGCAGTGTACAAGGACATGGAAGAGTTGTGTTGGCTCTAGCTGGCTCATCTCTTCGGTAGCAACCCTGCTACCAACACCTCTAGGCAGTAGTACTCTGCTGGAACTTCTCAGGAAGTGAGATGATGCCTTGAGCATTGCTGTAGCGAGGCAAATAGTTGAGTGGGAAGCTGCCTGTTCTAGATCTCGGTCCGGGAAGCAAGCCTTGTTGGTCCTCCTTTGGTTTCCCAATGAGTCCTGAGAAAACATCATCACATCTGGCTATTCTGAGGTTCATTTAATATTGATAAGGCAAAAAACGGTAACAGCCAGGTGAAATCCAAATAAATAGTGTTAATATTAGGTGTGCTGTACTTACAAATAGGTGCTGTTGAAGGTGAAGGCTGGAAACACTTGACTCCTACGGAAACTGAAACATAAGTGAAGGTAACATCTCAGGGTAAAAGCAGCATTTTGGGTCCAATATTCAGGAAGAGAGCCTGTGCAGCCACCTTTCAACAGCACGCTGCTCTTCTTGTTTCCTCCTGAATATTTTCTCACTGGTAGGCTTGACCAATTCCTTTTGCAGAGTGCAAGTCACACATTGCAGATGCGGGGAAGGCAGTAAATTGCTTTCCTGAACAGGGCCTCTGTGCTTACTTTGGAGCGTGTGCGATCCCGCTGTGTACTTTCTGAAACCAAATTTGCTTGGCACTTGTTAGTGATTTTTGGAACCTGGTCGAAGCATGGAAAAAACCACCACATAATGTAAGCTGGCCAAACCTTTGATAGAAGCTTTTTTGTCTTTGCAAGAGACCTCTGGAATGAGGACTTGGATCACACTACAAAATACATCACCAGAGCAAAGAGAATGTATTACTGACTTAGTCTGAGATGTGCTGATTTAAGGACAATTTCTACACATTCCAACGGTGGAAGGCCAGAGCAGAATAGCATAGGGCAGCAGTCCTAGGCTTTTGTTCATGGATGCTGCCACCTATATGTCAGACAACCACTAACTTTGAAGAGTAAAGCACACTATATTGCCAAACCTCACTCGTATTTTATCCCTCTTTTCCGTTCTTAAGTTTGATCTACACTGTCAGACAACATGATCAGTATTTTCTAAGTATGTGGAAAATATTTTGTTCTAGAAGTACGAAAAAAAAAAAACCACCAAAGCTAACTTGCAAAGTTAATTTTTAAAATATACTTTTCTCTATGCTTACAAGGTAGCGATAGCTTGTAAAACACTGGGAACATGTTAACTTTATGAACCATTGCAAACTAAAAAATGCAAAGTTTCAGACCACCCACACAGATGGTATTTTTCATGCTTCTGTATTTGCATAGCAGAAAGACTTTCCTTTTTCTCTCTCAAAGTACACATGTAAAATCAATCACAAAGCAGAAATTATTGTAAGACTTTAGACTGGCTTAGAGGTCCTTCTTGCCAAGGTTATCAAATCATGGGAAACTTGGGGAGCTATGATTTTTATTACAGAGTTTGGAGGTTTGTTTGTTTTTGTTGTTGTTGTTGTTCCTCAAGGGAAGTCGATTTCCTAAAGGAATATGACCAGCTGCAACAAAATACCAGGAAACCACTGACCAAGCAAGTGCATATAAAAATTGAAGCGAACAAATTAAAAACAATACTGGCTAATTAAAAAGTACCAATGGGAAGTCGAAACATTTGAAAATTCAATTAAAAAATCTCTGGCACCCTTCTGACATGGATAAAGTTGGCATTTGCAGAACAGCAGCTTTCTCACCTGTCTCATTGAGATCCCAGGATCCCACGCTGGAAGGGTTGTTTTTGTATATTGCAATGTTGTTAATTAATGCTGAAACACTAACAATAGACCATTGTGTGCATCCAGGCACTTTTTATGAGCACAGGGTTTTTTTCCTGGTTTCCCACAAACAAATTAAGGCTTAAGCTCAGATTCACTGTCAACCTGGCATTCCAGTTTATATTAAGTTTCTTTTAATTCGTACCTTCTGTTTTCTCCTCTTGTCCTTTTCAGAGCCTACCTCCTCACTTAAAGGCAACAAGTATTTCACAGGTGCGTGCTGGGCAAGCAAATGCCCTGCAAGGTGAGATCCAGGAGGGAAACGAGGAGGTCTTCATCAGGGACAAGCTGAGAGAAATGGAGGGGCTCAACATCAAGGAAACTCTCCAGGATCAGATCGGCCAGTGTTTCATTGAGTGCCGGTGAGCAGAGCTAAACGCTTGCCCTGTAATAATCCGTTTGCTCCAAGGAGCCTGATTTTGCAGTTCTTACAGATTGTAAAATCCATCTCACAGTGGTGATCCCAGTGCCAGGTGCAGAACTAAGTTCCTGAGCAGCTGGACTCCTAACTGTGGAAACCAGAATAGAGCATGGCTCCTTGCGCAGTCCTGCAGGGATCAGGGTGCTCTTTGAGAGGCTGCAGAATCAGCTCCACAGCTGTTAAGGTGGGGACACTTTCAGCTTGCATGCTAGCTTGGACTCTGGCTTTGTAATTATAAGAGGTATGTTTAAAGTTTAGGAACACTGACTTTTTTTACCCTGTCTGAATATGTAAGGTTCAATAGACACAACACCGTCTTCCATGAGACAGCAGCATAATTACTTGCTATAGCAAAGCACATCACATCACTGGTACAGCAGTCCAGGTGCCTGCTGCGGGTATTATCTGGCAGCTGATAGGAATTTGAAGTACATTCGTACTTGAGGCCTGACCTTCAGGACACTCCCCCAAATGGAATTTTACTTAAATAGTGCTGCTGATCTCAGTGAAACTTCACGTCTCAGTAGAGTTAAGCACATACTTAGACATTTTTAAACTGAGTGCTGACACCTATAGTTCTATCAGAAAGTTTACTTTAGCTGAAGAAGTTTTGAGACTGGCAATTTTAATAGGGCAATATAATAAAGCCTTGTACTAAGAAATATAGGTAATTTTTTTTCCAGGATTTAACCCATCCAGCGGGCTAGTATGTAAAAGTAAATCAGGCAGCAGCACCCAAAAGTTCCAGGATTTAGCAGCAAGGTTTCAGCTGCTCTGCATAAAACCAATCTGCAAAAACACTTCCAGTGTTTTTGTGTCTTGAGCTGCTTGGTGATGTTTCAGGGCTCGTATTTGTCTTGTGGACTAGTGTCATACCCATTAATCATTCACCATTTTTTCAGTGTACTGGACCTGCCTTCAGCATGCAGCCTCCAGTTGGAAACACATATACATTCTGATGAAATCCTGCTCTGTTTATTCCTTGACTACTTGAATCAGGTTTTTGTAGCTATATGACAGCGTAGAGTTTGTTTAAAAAAAAAAATCAAAAATAGCACTGTTGCAGGTCTTTATTTCCCATCTTTTCTGTATCTTTGCCTCTTATATACAGTCAAGGGACCAATATATTTTTACCCCATCTAGCTCTCCTTTAGGAAGAGCTGCTGGTTTTACAAACCTCAGTAATTACAAAGCACTTCCCTGTTCCCTAAATCAACCCTGTGCCTAGGGTCTGGTCTGCACGCTTCTTGAGCTGCCATTTCCTGCCGCTCCCCGCAACTCCCAGCGTGTTCCGAGATACAGAAAGATCTTATTTCTTTTGTTTAATATAACTCATCTAAAAGTAATTCTCCAGCATAAGTCAATTGTGTCCAATTAGCCTGACTCCAGAGCTTGAGGAGAACTAACTGAAATACTGTGTGAACCAATAACAGTGCTTCTATAGGAGATTAGCAGAGAACAGACAATCTCCCAGAGAATAAAGCTGAGCCATAAACCTCTGTAAAGACAGTCACGAGACATTATTGAAAGTAAAATCCATTCCATGGAGGCACTTAACAGCAGAGCCAACCAAGAGCCTAACCAATCCAAAGGATCATTTGGAGGAAGCCGAAGCCATCGTTCAGTCAAGGGAGGTGGAGAGGAATGGGCTGAATGAGCAGTTCATAAAAACCCTCGCTACCTAATGTATAAGCGACCTCAGTCTCACATATCTATGATGTACTCCAAAGATGTAAGGTGGAGTAGAAATGCTGAGCTTTCTTATTCAGGAGCCCTTACAAGTGAAATGGGACCTCATTGCTACATTTATATTCCAGATGTGCCCAGGGGCCTGACTTTAGGTGAGACTTCAAGGCTATAGACAGACATAGTCAGTATCCCAGCATATAAATATGTGATTAAACAAGTTATAAGGAGTTCTTTAGCTAACCTTTAAGCTGTCTGGTCTGATCAGGTTTAGTAGTCTTGAATCTCATCTAGACTTAAAAATTAACAAAGATCAAAGGAGGTGTTTGAATATAAGCACCCCATTAACTGATCTTGATGCTTTTCCTGAGCAAGTGATTGTGTCGAACGGGACTAAGATAGACCCATGCACGGAGATCATCAACAACACCACTGCTTATAGACAAGCCTTTGGTCAGACGCGTTGTTCTGCTGCAGCCGAGACAGACTGAGAAAACAGCTTCCCTCCAACCTTGTAGTGTATCCAGAGCATGCTGCTTCTCAACCCACCCATCTGAAACAAACTGATATTAAAAAAATTTAACTGGAAAGACATTTTAAGCTAAATCAGACCATTTTGATAGAGCACAGTTAAGGAGATGCTGCATGTGCAGTTAAGTGGTGTGCCCGTGTGCGGGGTCACCTCCGATGGCAGAGGGGCAGTGACAGACTCGGTGCAGACAGAGCAGTATGGTTGATCCTACTGCCTGGTATGCTCTTCTTTTAAATTAACTGCCCATCACAATCTCAAAATCAGTAAGGCATGTTTCAGCCAGGATGAGACAGATCTCATTGGTAAAAGAATATTCTGGAGATTTAGCAGTGTGGTAGAGAAAATTCAGCCAGTGGGAGAGCTACTATCAGCTTCAGCAAAGGCTGGACGTCACCCAATATTTTAGTTCATTTGAACCTGGCTAAATGATGCAGCGATTTACAGGACTGAGAGCAGTCAGAGCAAGCTGCCTGCCATCCTGCTCTTCACAGGACGCCTCTGTGTACATGACCAAAATAATTTTCCCTGCAGAGACATTCACTTCCATCCAAAATAGGTAAAAAAAAAAAAAAAGGCATATTTCTACACATGGGGAGCATGTGTGTCATGCAGAGCCAAGCTTTCCGTGTGGGGCATGCCAAAGACACTGCAGAGCTAGCAGGAGTTGTGTCCTGCTCTTGCCTGGCCTGCTGAACAGTGGCCAGATCCAAAGTGTCGAGGTTTACATTAATTATTACCTGCCAGGATATACTTTGGCTCTCCACTAAGTCAGTCTACAACATCAACAGCTAACTGTAGCTTATAAATTATTCTTTAACTAGGCTTTTCAGCAAAGTTTACCGTTTTCCATAGTCTATTAGATAAACAGATAGCTAAAGGGGAACAAAGATTCTTTTGAATAAATTTTGCTGTATGTACTAAAAAAAAAAAAAAAAGGCAAAAAACCCCAAACTTCCAAATTCTATCCTTCAACTGGAAAAGGATGTGATACAAAATACAATTAGCAGGTATTGTCTTTCAGCACAGCTGCTATTAGGTTACAAAAGCAATGAGCAAGTATTAAATTTCTCCACTTGTAAGAACTGCTATAAATATTTACCACTTCCTTTGCACAAGGGAACAGGCATAGCTTCAGTCATTTCAAGATTCAAAACAGCTTCTTACGAAGATAGGTTCTAAAAAAGCAAAATAAAACAAACCCCAAAGGGACAGATTAAACAAAAATGTTCCAGTTGCTTATAGCAATCCCACTGCAGAGAAGACAAAATATTTTTGATACAACACCGTGTGTTTCACAGCCTTACCATCCATCGTTCTGTTTATCTGTACAGACTTCCATGGAGCTGTTCTTACTTGGCTTACAAATTACTCACATAAAGCTTTCTAGATTTCTGTTTGGGCTTCTCCCTGAGCACAGTAATAGAAAAGATAGGTAATGTTTTTAAAATGCCTTTTTACGAAAGCATCATGCAGTGTACCTACAGGCCTCCCTTCCCCCCCCAAGATAGCTATGTGATTTCTAGGATAGGAGTATGGATGTTCAAAAATTAAGAGCTGCTGTGATTATATACATCTGAGTCTGGATTTTAATCACTTGACTCCCACAGATTCCACCCATTACACTAATAGCGGAGTTTCATATTAAGATATAGCAATTGCATGGCTGGGGTTTTAGATTTAATTTCCTGTACTATTCCAGACCAAAAACATTTCCTCTCTAATTTCACATTCAGGGTTTTGCACCACATATTCAAAACCCGTCGTTGTCGTCTTCTCCACTCTTTACCCACAGCACATACCAACAGTTCCCAAATTGCAGATCTTCTTTGGAGGCATCCCTAAAATAAATTTTAAAAAGGGGTGGGGAGAAAAGAGGAGAAGGATCCCCTTATTATGCAGAGAATATAGTAATATCTTTGTCTAAGAAAAGTCTTCTCTGACAGGAATCTATACGAAGGATAAGAAATCAAGATGAGGTTTTTATTACCAGAGACAGCCTCAAGAATCACCGGGGAGAGCCTCATACACAGGCTGCGCTGTAATGTGTCTTATGCCCTCTAGCTGTAACAAATTACGCTGTGAATTTCTTGGAGGATTTATATGCCACTGCTCGGTGCTCTGGGGAGCATTTCATCAGTGGCATTGCTGACCTAATAACAGGGGATCTAAGTAATAGCAACTGTTATGTACGGTTTGTGTTATTCCCACAGATTTGGGGATTGGTTTTCTGGAGGAAGGAGGAGGCGAGGGGTAAATGTGCTTTCATAATAGGTTTACACTTTACTGATTAGCTTTGAATGATCTTCTTGCTCTGCCTGCTGACTCGAGTACTGTCAGAAAAAAGAATCAGCCAAGCTTCCTAGGGAGTGAATGAGGCTCCTTTCTGAGGCAGGGGGTTCCTGCGCTTTATCTATTCATTTGGAACATTCCTGACAGCCAGCCCAGGCTTTGATGCAGAGGAAAAGAAAAAGAAATAGGAAGCGATCACGTTATATTTCCCTTCTTCACAAGGCTGTTTTGTGGAGCCAAGTTTACTGCCAATGAGCCTGTTCACGGGGTTCCCTGGGTAGCAGGGGGTGGGGAAGGGGGTGGCAGGAGGAAGATGAAGGGAGAGAGAGGTTTTGCGCTGAAACTCCACGGAACAGGGAAAGTATTCATTTGCGTCAGGCGCTGCCCGTATCGCATTTCACGCTCTGTACACACTGCACTTTATGAAGTTGATGTTAACGTGCATGAAAGTTGCCAGGCAATCCATCAGCAGCTGAAGCCTTGCCAACAGGACAGAGACAGCTGACACCTCGGCAGTGCCAAGCAGTGGCACCCCCTCCCCATACCGCCTCAGCCCTGCTTTGGAGGAATCATTGCTCCAAGCCCATCCAGGCCAGTGTTGTTTTTCAGTCCCATCTGGCTCATCATACGTGCCCTCAGCCTGCCAGAAGTGCTTTCCAAGTCACCAAGGAGCATAGATTGCGGTCTCTACACAGTATGGCAACAGTTCACGAAACAGCTGATAGGAAAATTGCTTAATAACCAGTTTTAGCGCAATGAACCACTACAGCAGACAGTTCTCTTAAAGAGCAATCTCCAGTCTGGAAATGCTTGGAACACAACCAGAGGCATCACCAGCCCCTTAGTCACAGCTCTCATTCCATACAATGCCCTAGTACTCTGGAAAATGCATTGCCGTGTTCTCTGCCACCCCTGCAAGGGCATTCCTCCTGGAGGAACCCACTGAAAAATGCCTCTTTGGTATCTGGTACTTTATATTCAGCACAGACAGGAGTTACTGCCCACAGGAGCCACTTACAGATGGGTGATGAACCCCGTCCATATTGTCACAGCTTGTTTTCTCTGTCATCGTTCAAGGATTGTCACACACTCACAAGCCACTTGTATGCAACATTCCACTCGTGAGCAAAAAGTACCAGCCAGGAGCAGCTGAGAGCTCAACGTAAAAATCAGAATATTCTGCAAATGGGGATAAATAAATGGTTCAGCTCCAGGTAAAGAGGAGCTGAACTAAATTAGAAAGAGGTCTGCATCTGCACCACAGTTTTCTCCTGTCCTTACCTGTTCAGTGGAATTCAATATATTTTCTCCTACCCTCTTGTACTTCGCACACTGAAAGCCTGCACAAACCAAACTCTTTAGGAAATAGCACAAGACCAGAAGAAGCTTCTTCCAAATGACTCTGCAGCCAGTCTGGGTTGCATCTCTTCTCAGAGTCTTCTTGTTTTCCTCAGGAGAGTGAAGACAAGCTCTGAATTGTGGAAATGAACTCTGAAAGAGGATGGCACAGGCTTGGGTGTCCTCCTCTGCTCAAATACTTTGTCTTCCTGCAAGCTAACATAGAAACATTAATAGATACAGTGAGCAGGCACCTTTGCTGAATGTTGTTGGCTAATTACTAAAAGTTTTACCTTGTTTTTTCGTCAGACCTGCTGCAAACAAGCAAGTAGGCTCAGGAAAAAAAAAAAAGAAAAGCAGTATTCAAAAAAACCCAAAACCAAAAAAACAACAAAACAAACAAACAAAAAACCCCCAAGAAAAATATATTCCACAAAGAAGATATTCTTGTTGGTCTCTAGATCAACTGACACAGAATTATTGCAATATTTTGTGTCGGGACAAGACCTGTCTTTTACAAAGCCTACAAGAAAGGGATAGAAGAGACAACGTCCACTTTCTGACAGAGCTAACAACTTTAGATTTTGCAAAGGCAGTAATCTCTGTATCAGAGCAACTAGTGCTGGTACAAAGTGCTCTCTGAACGCCTTTCTCCTGTGCCAAAAGGCCTTTCTGCAGGAGCAGCTCATGTTTAACATCGATCTTCCTGAACATGGTGCAGTCTGCTCCCAGATGTTCAACTGTACCTCGTATAGACAGTCAAAGCAAGCTTCAGAATAACACAGGAGCACCACAGCCGTGACAGCAAAACCCATCCAGGATCCTGCATCAATATCCCGGCAGCTCGACCATGCTGAGCTCCTCTGTGCAAGCAGCCGTGCCCCCGAGCCTGAGCCGGTTCGTTTAAGGCACATCTGTGGGAACTGAAATCCTGCCTTTGGGCTCCTGGGTGAGCCAACCTCTAAGACTGATTAATTAACATAATTAAGAGCTGTAAACATTAATGGGAAATGTTCAAGCCTTACCTAACACATTCTTAAAGCTTCTCCTGAGTAGTTATCTATTGACTAATTTTGGCAGACATCTGTAGGGCTGGAGGGAGCAAGGGAATGGAATGCCAATGCATCACTGGCTTACCGGAGGAGTACCAGAGCAAACAGCCCACCAGGTTTTTTTGAACAGAGGAAAATAAGTTCTCATAAACAAGAGGATTGTTTGTGTATGGCAGGAGAGAGAAGAGCCCACGGTTCTGCAACCTGTTTTCCCATTAATTGGAATTAACTGTCTAAATTTGACAGTCATTTAAAAAAAAAAAAAACACAACACCTTTGGTCCTCCTTTTTTGCTTATGGGAATGCCACATTGTCCTCTTTTAAAAAGTGTGAACCCCTCTAATTCCAAAGGAGGGACAACTGTTACTAAGTCCATCTGCAGTTAATCAACTTTATGGGGTGTCCGTGGATTTACAGGAGGCAGGGGACACCTCTGGAAGCTTCCGTGCAGTGGCAGAAGTTGCCTACTTCAGTGCACGCTAAAAATTATGAGTGTGCTGACATTAATGGAGGCAGCTTGATGGCTTTTAGGGGGATCAGCTGGAAGCCCCTGGATGCATATATTTCTCGTACTTGGTGAAACACGGATAAATCTTGGCGGCAGGTATCTGAAACAGTAAGACCAGTTGAACCCTCATGTCACTCCTCCAGAGAGGAACTGATAACATCGCTAGTTCTGCTTTCTAAATCACCACAAGCCCTGAAATATGTTGCCTTTCCAGTTTTGTAAGTGTCCTTGAATTTACACTTCCATTTATGATTGCCATTTAAAAACATACACAAAGGACTCTGATGCTGATACTTAATTTTACTCACTAAACTCTCAAAATTTTGGAATAATTAAAGAACAAAAGTAAGTTTCTTAAACTATCTGAGGTACAAATCAAGATTCCCAAGGGATTTTCAACCAAGACATCCTCATGAGCTATGATTTAATCACCAAGTGCACCAATGCTGCACACAAGCACATCTTCACCCGCTTTCCAAACGCTACTATTCCCTTCCAGACAGGCATTCAGATAAGTTAAATCACAAAGGTGTTGGTGATCTTCCCTGAATCATCTCCCTTGCACTGAAAGCTTGCTTATTGACTCCCTCTTATGGAAAATGGGGTCAGGTCCCGATTTTATTTCACACAGCCAAGTCCTTTTTCTAAGCAGATTCCAGGGGGGCTCTTGGAACAAGACACTTGTTTCTGAGCAAGCTGATCAAAATCAGGGTTTTTTCAAGAGCATTAGACAGGCAGAAACACATGTTCTTGCTCCCCAAGCAGTGCAAGTTCAGGGAACACTATCTCAGTACTGTGGCACTTTGGGCTTTTCTGCTGAAATCTCAATCATAGGCTTTCTGCCTGGGATGGGGTCTCTCCTCAGCATCTCGCAGGAATGTTCAGAACTTCAGGCATCTACAAGCACATATTCATCCCTTCATCAGGTGTGATTTGCATTGCGCACCTCTTGCCATGCTTGCATATAAATTATCCATCAGCGACATTAAAAGCTCATTCAGATCTGAACAGTAATGCATTAGCAAAGCCATAATGAGCACAGTTCTTCTTCAGACCAGTCTCTCCTCCTCCACTTTTCCCATCAACCTGCTTACTTCTAAATCACTTTGCCCAAGAGACTTAACCTTTTCCCCACCCCATTTCAGTCCCGGTTAGTCTCTGCAGTTTTCTGCTGTAAAACTCTAAACACTCTGGTGACTATAAACCAAAGGCAAAGTTGTCCAGAGCCTACTAGAGCTCAGCCTAAGGAGGTAGGATTTTTACAGGGACAGCAAGGACATTTCTATCTTCCAAAGGACAAGATAAAACTCTTTGTTCTAAATCTTGGGAGCAAAAGGATTTTCATTTATTTAGCATAAGCAAAATTTTTACTTTAACTAGTTTCCATCTTGGAAAAAACCTGGATCATTTGAGCCAGTATTTTCAGACCTATATATTTTAAGCTGAATGCTCAACATCTGAACTTTCAGTCCAGATGGTTAATTGCTTGACAAATCCATGACCAACTGAGAAACAGAGCTTTGTAATGGATCCTGTCAGGGAGTGACACTGGGGAAGTGCTAAACCCAGAACTGGAAAATCAGTACAGCTGTTCTGGTGCTGTCAGTCCCTGCCCAGTGCTCTGCAGAGAGCACGTAGCTGGTCAGGCAAGACAAGAGCTGGGCAAGGTTATCATCAGAGGTTAGAACACAAATATTGTGTAGGTGCCCATAGCCTCCCAGTTCCAGCATGGTGTGCAGACAGCCATAGGTGTATCTCTGCACATGCAAGCAGAACCCCTCATTATTCTCTCTCTCTCGCCTAAGAGCGGAGTATAAAACATGAGTAAAATGGATGCAATGAGCAAGGCCAGAGCAATAAGCCTCAGTGCACGTATTTGGCAGCAAGGAAAAGGTAGAGGAGCAAACCTCAGTACAAGGGCAAGTTGATCTTTTCCCTATCCTGCTAGTAGCTGCTAACCCTGTTCTTACAGACGTGCCCATCCTGAGTACTGTTCTGTTGGATTAGTTCCTGGCTTCATTTGCTTTCTGCTTTTTGGAAGCAACTCAGGCCATTACAACAAATCTAGGTTAGATTCCCTTTTCTGCCTTCCTCAAATGGTTGAAAGTGACCCACAGATACCCACAGTCCCTTGACCTTGAGCCTAAGCCTCCCGCTTCACATTAAAACTCCTAAAAATATTCACTCCTTTATATGTCTAGAAGTCTGGAATTGGCTAAAGTAAGTAGCATTACTCTGAGTTGGTCCCATTTGCAAACAAGAAAAAAATCTTGTAAGTAATTAGTTCATTTTCCTAAAGCACTCATACCCATCTATAGTAATACTTAGAAATTAAAAGTCTGAAACTGCTAAGTGTTACCGACATAATGCAACAACCGCGCCCCCCNCACTTCCCAAACATAAGATTTATTTGTTGTCATAGATACTCACGCAGACACAAACATCCGTTGCATTCAGGGACTCACAGCAGCTTATTCTGATACAGCTCGACATGTGTTAAAGACCAGATCAGGCTTTTTCTGGGAAATGCTGCAGCGGTGTGCCCTGTTCAATGGATGCATTAGGTTGCAGTCCTCCCACACTGCACTTTCTTTATTCCTTCCTCAAGCAGAGTCCTAAAGCAGCAGACAAGACTTCTGAAGGAAGGAACAGACAGATGTGGTGGTGAACAGTGATAACTGGGGCCTGATTTCCACCTCAGAGCTGGTTTCTGTTCCAGTAATGCCACTAGATACCTACTACGCTTGGCCCAGAGGGACCAGCTCTGCCATCTGATCTATTCTCGGTTTGACCAGCACAGCACAGTCCTAATCAATGAGAAAGGAAAAAGAGAATTAATCCCAAGGGAAAGAGGTAGAGACCCAGCCCAGCTGTTTTTTCACTCCACTGCGATAGGGAGAGGTGTCTGCTTCCGCAAGTTAATACAGAGCAGGTGGAGGAACCAATTTTCCCACTTCCCCATTTCCAAGAGCAAAGTGAATGAAGATATGCTGGGATACAGGAACAAGAAACAGGCAGAGAAAAAAGGATCAGGAGTCCCACTGATGCCTGGCAGAAGGACAGAGAGGCACTGAAGAGCCAGTGGCTGGCAGAGGAGAGGTGTTTGAGGGATATTCCGGGAAGAGAAAGACAAGGGAAAAGCTTAGAAGTAAGGAGAATAAAAATGAACCCGAAGCACAGAGCAGTGGCTCCAAATCTACAGCCTGTGCTCCACAGAACAATCTCTTTGGAGAGGCAAGCAGAGGAGGTAGAAGAGACGTTTTCAGCCTTGGCTCTGCAGAATGCAAAGAAAGGAGGCAAGTGGGGAAAAAGAAACGTGGCATGGACTGACACAAACCGAGCAAAGGGGTAGCAGAAACAGTCACGAGGAGCTGGAGAGGCAGAATCAGAAGAGGAGGGATAAAAGAGGCATATAACTGTAAAAAAAAAAAAAAACCCTCTGTAAGTTCTATAAGTTACCAATTTGAAAAACAGGGATAGTTAGAACCAAAGACTGATAGAAAATATTAAGTATGTCCAAGGCAAAGACAAAAGAGCAGTCTCCAAATGTGTATGCCAGCAAGCAAGCCCAGGTGGATGTATAGAAGAGACTCGATTGTCAGGAAGTCAAATCTGACTATGGAGAGGATGAAGGGATGCAAGTTATGGCTGGGAATGACAGCCTGTTATTCTTTCTCACAAGAGAAGAGGGATATATTTAATTCTGAAATACAGTTGCTTCACTGTTTTCACTGGCAGTGGGTTTTTCGAAGTTTACACACTGGGGACCATAGCAGCAGAGCAATGGAATATAAGGCTGATTCAGGACCTTGCGGTTTCAGTATGCCAACATGCTTGTTTAACAAACTGTTGACAAGTTATTTAAGTGCTGAATTTCAAGTGAATTCCACACCCAGGAGGTTTGCATCATCTAGCGTGGAAAATCCAGGCTTACACTGGGAATCAATGTAATATCTAGCACACCGCTGAGAGCGCTTCCCCTCGTCTCATTTCTCCCTGCCCTCCTTCACCTGTATCTTGGGCAAAACAGCTCATTTCTTTCTGAGTCAAATGTCAAATACACAATGAGACAAATACCCCTTTGTTAGGCGGGCAGCACGCTGCACGGTTTGGTAAGCATCTAGGTAAACTCTTCCCAGTGCAAAAGTAGCTTTAAAGTTGGTGCATCCAAATCCTATGCTTGGATTGAATCTCAGCGCTGAAAGGGTTTGAAGATAGTATTTCTGCGGGCAGAACGAGAACTTGCTGAAACCTGAGTCTCATCCATTCCTTCCAGAGTCAATATATTTCAGTTTTACTGAGAATTTCAGCGCAGGGGAGATTAGTCAAACTCCATCAAGCAGATTGTTTTTATTATCCAGGTCAGAGTCCAGGGCTTTTAAAGCATGCTGCATTTCAGTCCTGTGCAGATACAACAGAAAAATCTAATTATTTATAGTAATTTACTTTAAACACACCCAGCTATTAACATCACAAACTAGCTATGTTTTCTCTGCTGGGTCAGACATCCTCAGGACTTAAGCAATATTAGGAGTTACCATCCTAGGCTGAATAAGAGACATTTATCAGTGCATTTAAGGGGGGTTGCTAGTTCTCCTTAGGCTCTACTTGTACAAAATAACTGTAGAACCACTCGGTTGGATTCTGTACCAAATATAATATTGTTTGGCTTGGGCAAGGAGCAAAGAACCATGAAAGAGCTGGTTCGCTATTTACCAAGATATTCATGTCATACCAGGAAGCTGCATTACCCTTCACTAAAACCTGTTCAAATACTGCCCTCTCTCTTCTTGGAGCATCTTAGTGACCGGTAATCCTTTGGTGGCTTGGAAGGGAAGTTTACTCTCTTGTTTTGTATTCCCCATCACACAGGAAAACTGGCTCTTTCCAGCAGATTTTTCTGGAAAGCAAATCCAGCAACCAGTTTTGAAGATACTGGTTTAAAGCATAGCTATAAGTTAAGGGCTACAGTCTGTGTAGCTGCAGGAGTCCTCAAAGTATTCCAAGTCAAAATACAATTGCTCCAAGGGAGCAAATTCCAGAGCCGGAGCTCTGCCATCTTTTGTATTGCATACATGTGCTTCCCATCATTGGCTCAGCTCTCAGGGCTGCTACAGAGGGGGTAACACTATGCCCAAAAAATATTGTTTCACCTTCATCCTCTTCTGGGAAATCATGTATAATGCATGCTTTTATTCTTCACGTATTGCAAGATTTGCAGTTGCAGGAGGCCTGGGAACCAGTGAGAGCGAAGGTGGGAGCAGCTGATTATAGCCTCTCCCACGTATGTGCCTGTATTTCATTCCTGTCCAAAGCTAATCTTTACATTCTTTGCCCTGGGGAGCTCTGCTATCCTATAATAAGGCCAATTCCAGACAACTGATCCTCTATAGTGGCCCGGGAAGCAATACATTTAGATCTCCAGCACTGAAAAAATACAGAAGAGCCCTAAGATTTAGTGAGTGAGTAAACAGAACCTTCAAATTGCACTTCCCACACCAATTTACCTGTTACACTGCTCTGGTAGAAGGAAATTACCAATGTCTGGGCACTTTGCTTCCCCGAGAGGGGCCACAGGTCCAGTTCCACATTCCCAGAGGATATCCCCATGCCTGTCTCTTCTGGCACACGTACAGCAACTCCCTGCAGCGCCAGCCTCACCTACCAGAGACATGCCCAAAAAGCACATCATTAAGCCATCATGTAAACAAACAATAATTAAAACCCCTCCATTTTATGCTTGTAGTGGATTAAATTTGAGTGCAACCCAGTGAGTAGCGTGGGGGGAACAATTCAGTCATTTAGAGAGGCTGCAAAAGGCATTCAATTCCAAATGCTGATCAGTCTTCAAGACTGTCCACGTTTTCAGACAATTTAAGGTGACTGCAGAGAGATGCACCACCAAACAGGCACAAAAAGACAGCACTCCAGTTTTCTTTCACAAAACTAAAAGGTGAGGGTTAATGAGCTTGGTATCTCAAGGCATTACAGTGTGTTTCTTGGACTGCAGAGATGACTGGGTTTTTCAATTAACACTGTTGATAAATGGGTGCTCTTAATACCAGCCTGATTCTGGCTTCTAATTGACCTCATCTGGAGTGTTTCTCCTTATCTTTTCTCACACTGTTTAAATTGCCAAAGCAGAGATTCTAAATTATTTTTCTTGCTACTGAGGTATATGGTTTAGCATTGACCAGGAGTCTTCAAACATCCCTAGCTGGATATACGGATTCTCTGTGCTATTCTTCAATACCAGCCTCCGTTCTCTCCTGTTTTTATATTCTCTGTATACCTGACTGTGATTTATTCAAATAAGGCTGCACAAGCCAGCTGGGATGAACATTGAAAAATCAAGCACTGTGACTGCTTTCGTATGCATGAAATTGCCTCAGATTTATCATTAAATAGTTCGTTTAAACACTCATGCAAACCACAGAGAGCTGGATCTCTGGAAGGGGACAAGAACAACAGTGAAATACAGAGCAGCATATTTAGTTGCCTTCTTTAAAACTTAGGAACATACTATGTGCCATTTTCCGCTTCTTGATCCCCACTGAAGTTTTTCTTCTGCATCACAAGTGCTTTTCAAGGAAGCACAGTCCTAACTCCAAGTTAGTGCCGTTAGCACAGCTCTACAGTGTCAGTCTTAAATGCGGTAGCAAGGCACTCTCCCGAGCAGTAATGGGACGCCTGACAGATGCTGATTATACATTGTCCTCTACAAACGCTTAAAGTCAAATCCTGGGCAGGCAGCAGGTCAGAGGCACAGTGATCCGTGAATGGGGCAGCCGTGATATAGCGGCTGAAGAGGACAGTATGCACGTGCAGATCTTTTTAATCCAGGAAGGCAAAAAAAAAAGCAGGCAAGCGTAAGTCATGACAGACTGGACTGTGTTTCTGCATTGATACCATAGACATAGGGCAGACTTAGATCTAGGTACTGAGAAGTGTCTGATGCCACCTTCACCATCACCTCAGAGTTACTCATCTTCTTCACACTGAAATGATGCAAGCAGTTACAAACCAGATTAAAAAAAAAAAATCACGTTATTTTGCAACACTTACATCAGGTAGGCTGGGTTGTTCTAACCACTGACACAAAAGGCTATGTATGACTCTTACGAGCCCTGCTGTATTTATCAAAGTATTTAAATAAGGGTAGAGCAAAGTGCAGACCTTCTTCTGTTCATTTTCAGGCTCCTAGTCCCCAATTTTGCAGGCAGATAAAGGGTGCACGTGCTGCATAAGATATGCAGGGAAGTCTGACATGCCCCAGGGGTGTTGAATTTATTGTGCGTGCACACAACTACCCATCCAGCAGATGAGCAATAGGTTCGGGGAGAGCACAGTCGTTTCCAAGAGTTTTTAATCAGCTAATACCCTTGAAATACTTCAAGTACCTTTCACAGTCAGGTGGTGGCAGAAGAAATACAGCATATGCAAAACCATTTCAGAACAAAGTCCTGAGATAGCTGACACAGAGCTTGGGCACAAGCAGCACTTCTCCAGGTGGGCAACCTGTCCAGGGCACCATTTCTCAGCCCTCCCCAAAGCGTAACCTTTAGGTTGAAGTGATGGGCCATGGCAAAACAATTTAAAGCAGCCATGCCCAGTTTACAGCCTGCTTTCCTTTCCATAGAGATGCATTTTTGTTTCACCAACACCTTGACTTCAAAAAGCAAAAGCAATCGCTCAAATTTCTCATAAACAAATCTGATAAGACAAAATGCTCTCTGTACTCCATTTCACTCCAAATCCCAAAGAACCTTGTGATATTGGAGGGCAAGTTATTTCCTTTGGCTGGCCTTGCTACTAAAATTGCATGCTTTATTTTCCTCTTTACAGAATTCATATTGTGTTAATAAAGGACTGTTGGTTCCCTCTGGCTGACTCTGCAGGAAAGCTATTCTCACAAAGCTTCCAGCCTGACTTAAAGTAATCTTGCTTAAAACTGGCCATAATTGTTTCAATCTCTAAAGTTGAATACTAAGCACAGGAAGTATTGCCAATTTGGGTCAGGATTCAGCACTCTGTGGAGGCAGGATAAGCTGACCAAAGGTAAGGAATTCAGTAAATGCAAGGGGTGTTTGACCTGGTGTTCCTGTGAGCCAGCTTCTGTATTTGTGACCTTGCTCTGAAGAGAATGGAGAGATAGAAGAAAATCAAAACAGATGAGAGTTTAATGGGAGCTGCGCACTCTAGAGTCCTCATTACTCCATCAGCCAAGTCCCCAGCCGCAGTGCTGGGCCCTGGGGGGAGTTCTTCCTCCTCAGGAAGGATTGCTCAACCCACTCTCCTTGCAGCCGGCTCACATTCCTCCAAAGGCTGGAGACAGTCAACAGGAAGCTGACACTGGAAATAAGCCTGGGGACAGTCTGACTGGGAAGGAGGGGGAGCAGCCCTTCACCTTTGCAGACAGCCCCTCGAGGAAGATCCTGCTTCATGGCTCCGATAAACACGGGAGGATGAACAGGTCCAAAGACAGGAAAACAGGCACTAAAGGAAGCGTAGACCTAGAAAACAAACCATGGGTGCCCTGCTGGATGTCGGTATCTGTTTGTCAGCCTCCAGAAAAGCAAACAGGCAGTAGTACCCCAACACCAGCACGTACAGTCCATTTGATCAGCTCCTCATTGACAACACAGGTCCTGGTAGACTTGGCGAGGCCAACGACAGAAATACTGCAGAGTGACGCTGTGACGTGCCCTACTCCTAGCTCAGAAACCATTCCCTCCAAGGGCAGGATGGGACACCCAGGAGCCCTTGGGTCGCCCAGGAGATGCTTTTGCTATTACTGGGGAGAGCCTCGCACCAGCCTTACCAGCAGCTCTGCCCAAGACTGTTCTGCATCGCAGGAGTCAAGCCAAAACACCCCAAATAACCTTACAGGAATCTGCTTTCCAGGCCCTTTAGTCTTACTTCCATTTCCCTACCATGGTGGGGCAATTTCAAACTCATCTTCTCTGGATTTAAGCTTTGAACTCTTGCAAAAAAAGAGTTCATCTACTGTGGTAAGGATGTGGCTTCTCCCAGTCCCGAGTTAATTCAAGATTTGAGCTCCAAGAAAGCTTTTTGCAAAATCTTTTCTTAGGGGGTAAGGAGCAACATGCAAAATCAACAGTACCTGAACATTTTGTGAGTGTTGATGTTGCCAAATTTTTGTTCCGATTTTGCCATTTTTTGTTTAAATTTAAGCTAGTATTAGAACCGTAAAATAAAACGTTTTGCTTCTCCTTGGCATTATTCATGCTCATATTGCCTTTTATTTCTATTCAAAAAACTTAGCAGTACTTTACAGTGCTACTTTCCCACATCCCTGATTCGTTTTGAGGAGAAAGCCTATGGCCATTTTAAAGCAGGAATAATTTTTTGTCAGAATTTTGAAGTAAACAATCCATCAAAAAATCCTTTTCCCTGTAGTTAACAGCAGGAGGCACAGTAACCAGGAGTCCTGGCAGGGCAAACTCATGCCCAAGTCTGCCTGAAGGAGAACAGAGATTCCCTTTTTCCCAGTACGCTAAGTACCTATTGCTATCCTTGGAGGATCCTTGAAAAGGTAAAATAACTTTATGACAAAGCAGAACAGGCTATTTGACTGCAAGAACTCAAGAAGCTTAACAACTGTACTGGGTCAGCCAAAGGTCTACCTTTCCTGGCCAATAACACTACATGTAATAAAACTATCAGAGAGAATTACTACATTCCACAGTTAGGTCTGTCCCCTCCAACAACTGTTCCCAACTGTTAGTTGGCTTTGAAGCTCACTTCTACCATTTCAGATCTGAGGCGGGCATTGGGTACCCAAAAGACCATCTCTCATTTCTAATTATGGTAGTTACTGTAATAAAGGATATCACCTTTCCTCACAAACCTTCCACACTAGTTCCTCCATGGGAATGTTTCTTCTTGCACATTGTTGGCCTCACAACACTTGATCTTAAAATTTTAAAGCTGAATATTTTATCCAGAACAACAAAGTCTCCAGTCCTCCAAACACTTCTCCCTCCAAGTCACTCCCCTGAATTACTTCCATGTGTAACGATCACACATATAAGCAAACGCTTGGAGGATCAGGACCTTAGATAAAACACAAGCTGTAATATGCCTGTGTCCAAACCCATTAAAGATGACAAGAAGCCTATGGAAATTAATCTTGCTGTATAAGTAATTCTACATTTGCATGGGATATTTTTTTCTGGAAGTGATTTTTCCAAGAGCCAAAGAAAGCACACACACAAAAGGAAAGAAAATGCCACAGCAAAGATACCTGAAGTAAACCAGCGCTGCTATTGAGGCAGTTTGAGAGAACCCCTATCAGGTGGGACTATAGAGACAGGCAAGAACTACAAAACAATGAGGGGTTTATTTCTTTAAAGGGTTCCCCCCACCCTTTGTTCTTGTTCCTTTTCTGCACAGAACACTCTGCCGTCCCTCTGCCTGGAGCGTACACCCATCATTCATGCCTTTGCTGCCACGCACAGCCCACATCCTTTCTTACCCTGAAAAGAGTTAAACGCTCTCTTTTCCCCTCTGAAGAACAATTTTTTATTTTTCCTGACAAAGCCTTTTATGCAATTAGCTGGAGAAGCCATGGCCAAAAAGAAAGAATAACACATGTAAAACCACGCCAGAGAACAGAGTAGGTAGTAACTTGTTGAGTCTATTACCAGACAAAATGTTTAAATCAGTGATGTGTTCTCATAAATCACCAGCCGTATTTAGCCTTAACTATAACCATCCCTGAGCAATACAGAGCAGAGAAAACAGTTATACAAAAAAAAAAAAAAAGAGATGATGCTCCTGAAATGAGATGGGGGGAAACAGCAGATGAGACAGGCACAGCTTCAGGTCATCTCCCAGACAAAGGATTTCTTTTCTATAGGGCAGAATTGAGGTGCCACAGCATTTGGGGCTGAGCAAAGACTGCCAATCACACCGGCTCGTACCAGGTCTGGTGGTGATTTGGAGATGTTAAACAATTTGAACCTAGTTAAAACTTGGCCATTTATGTGGGCTGTGCGCTACAACAGAAATTGAGCCCAGAAGAGCCAGAGCTCTGTGCTACCCAACCAGAGACCAAAGAGTGTGCGCTGCTGACCATACAGATCATTCTTTTTCAATTACACACGACAAATCTAAGTTATTATAAGAGGAATGGGTTTGGAAAGGGGCAGAGCAGTAACAGTGAACCAGAGAACAGAACATAACTTGAGAAGCAGCCCAAACATCTCGTCAGGTCCTGTTCTTTTTTAGCTGGAAGACCGTTTCTTTTCACTCTTCCATCTTTGTTCGTCCCCTTGCTCTGGAGCTGAGGTGGTTTGATTCAGATTTAGGGCCCCCATTCATTCCCATTCAATGTTTTTTTTCTCTAAAGCTGTTTACCAAACCAATGCTATGTTCCCCTTGACAGGATTTCACCACTTTCCAGAAAAGGAATGGATTTCTCACGGACCAGTTTCTACAGGTCCCTTCTCCAGCAGCACCCTCCGCAGCACAGAAACACTCAGTAGTTCTGTCAAAGTTGTGGCTCTGGCCCAAAGAAAGAGATTCTGCCTCCCATGAGCCCTGGCACTCATGGGTTTGATTTGCAGCAGTGTGAGCAAAGCTCCCAAGCACAACTTTCTGTTCATTCTGTGAATACATGACAGGGAGCAGGTCACCCCCAAAAGCCCGCAGGCTTGGGGGTCCTCAGTCTGTGAGGGCTTCCCTAGGCTAGTGCTGAAGTTTGTCACACAAGGTGACAGGGCTTCCCAGCCCTGTCCTTCAGTCTCACCTTGTTTGCTTCTGTGCAGCCGCCGAGTCCAGCATTAGAAGACAGCCACACTTTTTACAACTATTATTTGTTCGTTTAGGCAAAGGGTTTTGCTGGAACTGCATCCTCCATACACAATCCCATAGAATTTGCTTCTGCTTTTGCTTGGAGTCCTTAACACACTGTCAGCACCCTCTGAAACAATCATGTTAAAAGGAAAAGTTGCTTCTTCCAGTTCTGGCATTTGCACATTTTTACAAGATGCTGGAAAAGCACAACTGGGTATTTTTTTTTCCCCTGCAAATGCTGAGACAATAATAAGTAACAGATTTGTTGAGTTTTGACTTGCCTTGGAACCAGGTGTTTCTGACATGTACCATGTCTCTTAAATATACTGCACACTCCAATACTCTTCTTATCAAGAGCTTAAGCTTTTTATGTTCTTCTCTCCCCATCAACATGCAACAAAGACTTTCAGACTTTCCTGACCAGTTTTTGCACAGTGCTCCCTTTTCCAGGGACATGCAGAGAAAGCATCAGGGTGTGTGAACTTTGGGGGTAATCCATCAGCTAGATATAGTGACCAACACATTAATAAGTGTCAAGGTACTATGAATATCAAAAATAAATGCTGGGCACATTAGAGGAAATGCAGACCAAGTGGTTTTCTTTTTTCACTCTAGCCAAGAGAGTAATCTAAATAGCAAACACCAGTCTGAAATTCACACCCAGTGATCTCTAGTGAGCTAAAGACTTACAGCAACTGTATTAGCAACTCAGCTTCTGGAGTCACTGAACAATGCAGGTACAGCTATAATGCTTTTCTACTCCCCGGGTCCATTTTCAGGGGGGTTGCTGGCTGTGGGAACCTCTGCAGCTCCACCTCTGCCAGCTTTGGTTGTGCCAATAGTGCCACCCAGGGGGAACCAAGAAGGATTTCCACCAAAAAGCTCTCCTCTGCACTTCCAGCAAAACAAAACAGCGTGCTAGACTCAAGTTTGGAGCAAGTTCTTATATCATCTGGATTAACTTTCTTTCAATATTATTGCCTTAAATCTGGCTTTCATCATCAATACTTCATTGTTTCTAGGAAGTTTCAAAAGGGAAGGACAGTTTAATGTTATTTGAACAAATTTGAACGGTAAAGCAAGCTCAAAATCGTTCTACATGTTTGGAATATCCTCCTAATTCAAGAGCTACTCCCTGTTCAACACGGGACAAGCCTCTTGGAACCCTCTTGAGCCGCAGATGATGGAACCAAGATGTAGAAGTCCCCTTGGCTGCTCGTGAAGTGCATGCTGGCTGCTCGTATTGTCCTGATGTTTTGTCATTATCAGCAGCTATAAAACAAGCTTCTACAAAATAGTTTAAGTCCAGTTCAATCCAAATTGGCGTCTTATGACAAATGCATGAGACAACCCATTGTGATGTCTCCAAGTAGAACGCTGCCGAAAAGTGAATAGGGAATGAAAATGGAGATTCATTATATTTCAAGAGGACTTTTGACCAAGAAGATCAATGGCTGCATTTTTCTGTGCAGATTTACAGGCCAAATGAATCCCTGATTTAACCACTGAACTCCGAGGGTGTCATAAAGAGAGGAATTTGTCCATAAGGGTCACGCGTACGCACACTTTCCAGGCATTACGAGATTGAACTTGTAGTCATTTAAATCTAGAAGGGAAAGAGGAAAACCCACAGGAGGTCAGATAGGGAAAAGAGACTTAAGAATACCACTCCCTGACCATCGGACAACAATTGATATGCTAAACAACAGTACACAGGAAAAGATAAAGTCCAGAAAGAAAAAAAACAGATGTCTCTGAAGAATTAGCACGACTGAAACGTGTGGTAGCTGTCTGCTCTCAGGGTCACCGATAACCATGGTAATTTAACATCCTGCGCTGCCCTCGACCAAGGATCCCATCCCCAGACAGCTAGGGACTGGTTAGTAAATGGCTGACACATTTCTTCAACTCGTGTAAAAAGATTGGCATTGCCTTCTCTTCACCTGGAGTTATTTTTCAACACAAGCACTTGCTGTAGCTGCTGAAAAAAAAAAAAGCTGGGATGAGCTACGTCATCCCCAACAGCTGCACCAGCTGTGAGCAGGAGAATCACGCCGAAAATACCAATCATAAACAAACTGGAACCCACTGCCAAACATGAGAATTTGATAGGATTTCTACAGCGCTCAGATATACGCTCATCATACATATCCAAAGGGTAAATATTTCTGTCTCCCAGAGCTGCAAGTGATTTACAAGTGGAAAGCTAATAGAAATACCAAATGTAACACTAATAAATATTGAAAGCTGGCACCGATACCACATTCAGTGGGCAGTGGACTCCAAACTGATTCTTTACCCACAGTGCATATTGCCTTTCCTTCCTCCCAGCTGGCATTAGTCAAGTAGCAACAGCCTTAATATCAGATTCGAAGAAATCTCTCGTTGTAAGCAAGGCTTGTAGCAGCATTTAGAACAAGACTGCATTTAACATAAAATTGAGCTATTTTCTGGTTGTTTGTAAAAAACTAAACATGACCAACATTAAGTAAACTAGATGATGCAGGTTTTTGTCGCCAAAATCCCATTCTTACTGGATTTTTTTTTTTAAATACACTAATAATGACACCCCCTTGTCCACACAGACTGGTTTCTGGGAATGCAGCGACCAAAGTTTTGCATCTGTTTGCATACAGAACTAGTAATTGTTGAACATGCAAGTCAGAGCTTGCAATCACAGACGAATGTTTATTCTTTTGTAATTGGTATTACATTAATACTAGCTAGGGATCCAAACCCTACACGTGGTACTACAGAAACATAACAGATGCTGTGTTCCAAGGATCACAGTTTAAAATTGATTCTGCTGCTTAACAGTAGACTAGGAAAGTCCCTTAAGGTACCAGTTGTTTTAAAAAAAAAAATGAAAGCAATTTTTATGAATCACATTGACCTTTCTGAGCTATTTTCTTCTCAAGGGAAATTTCGTTTCATTTAGAGGAAACATTACCATTCTATTTGAAAGCAGCACAAGGATTTTTCTGAAGTGTCAGAATTTTCTTTGGAACAGAAAATCTTCCTGATATTACTAAACAAACAGAAAATGTTCCTGGTATAATCCAAAAAGCTACAAAAGCGAAACAAGTTAAAGAGTCTAATCAAGAAAAAATGGCCTTTGGACTGTAGTTATTATTTGTATCTTTTAATTTCTTTCTGAAAGGTCTGGAAGCACCCTATGCTGTCTATAGCATCCATAAAACCTTACCACAAAGTCACTTATTGCCCCCGCGCCAGCTTCCATCACCACCTAACTGTGCAAGTACGTGGGAAGTTTTTGAGAGTGGAGATCCTCACATGGAAGTACAATCTGGAATTTGTAGATCAAAACCTGATTTAAATAAAATTATTTTAAAAAAAAACCTAGATATTCAAAGCAGAGAGCAGAGCTCTAAACATAAACACTTCAAGCAAAGTCTCTCAGCTGTAATGTTCAGACCTAAGAAATGTCCCAAGAACTTCCAGTGTTTGATGGGCCATGGGAGAATAGACATGGGTTGATTTTAATGAATTTACTGGATGAAAAGTCACTGTCATAAGAAGCGACCCAGCTCTCTGTTTTTGACTAGGATATGAGGGTGTGCGTGCTTCCCCACTATCTAACATCTTTGTCAACCAGATGAAAAATTACAGAGTTTAATTCCTTTTACATCTTTTGTATCTCACACAGGCATATCATAGGCAGGTTTCCTGACTACCCTGCGGAAGAGACAGGAGGTTCAATGGCTATGCTTTCTGAAAAAACTCCAGAGCAGGTACTGTCAACTCCTCTGATGAACAAGGTTAAAGGGATGGGGGGAGGAATTGCCACAAAACCTATCTGTTTATTAATAAAAAAAACAACCCATAACAATGGCCTCTAGTACTCCAGGAACCTTACAGGTAAAAAGCTGTGTGCTGCAAGGGAAAGGTTTATTTTCTTCCAGGGTAATCCACGAAAGCCAGGTACCAAAATTTGTTCCCTTTCAGAATGCACAGACAACTTGTCACGGCAGAAGGTGCTCAGGCACGGACAGCTAAATGAAGAAAGGGCTCAGCTGCAAAGAGCTGCTCTCCTGTTGGAAAATCCATGCAGACAGACTGGTGCTAGCTGCTAGTAGAAATATATATAAAACGTTTAAAGAGAAATCATTTAAAATGGGCCTCCAAAGCTACCCAGAGGCTGAAGTTGGTTCCAGCGTGTTTGCATTCAACATCAGCACAGTCTGGCAATAACTAGTTTAGTTAAAGCAGAGAAAAGTTTCTTATGCAGGCAAGTCTACTGCCAAGGATCCATTAAGCGAGCTTGAGCATTCAAGAGAAGGAAGTGTCTCAGTTTATCTTATGTATCCTTGTAGTGAACTCAGTTGTTTTTCCTGGTAAAATCCCTCTTCCGTCTTCTCTGGCTAATAGAAGTGGATGATAATCTCTTCCCCTGATCGTCTGGGTGTCACGCAGAGAAAGTGATTAAACCAGTTGAGACAGCGAAGGCAGCGGTTGGCACAGGGAGCCACTTCCACCCATCACAACAATCTTAGGAGGATGATGATGAGGCTGTTGAGGGACATTATAAACAGGAAGCCCTGCACACAGGAGCAGGATTTGGCCCCCAAGCGAACCAGGCGTGGTGGCTACTAGTGGGCCAGGAAAACCAAACTGTCAAACACTGACCTGGTCCTTAGAATAAGGTTCCCCTTTTGAGGCAGACTGTTGTGTTCATTAGCTGCCTGCAACCAGTGATCTAACACCAGTATGGCAAAACAATATTTTGGATTCAGTCCTTCCAGGAATCATCGGGAAAGTTCAGAGTATGCTACGGCCAGCCTCTGTGTCTAAGTCACCCTCTTCTTCAGTCCCAGACAGAGCAAAGGAGACCCATCGGTTAAGTTTTCAGCTTCCAAAGTAGAACCACATGCCAGGGTCAAGGCGGCTTTGTTGGCTGCTCTGAGCAGCCGGGGGGCCACCTAGCAAGCGTGGCTTGTGACTGGGGAAGGGTTCAGGGAACAGGATTGCTAATTAGGTCTGCTGCCAACAAGGATAAACACCATTCAGAAAGAAAACGTTACAAGAAATTATAACTGAACAAAACTGGATATGGTGGTAGATTCTGGAGAAGCATATTCTTCCTATCCTACTCCTAGCTTTCAATTCTCTCCTTCACCTGTTTCACTGTCTTCCCTGGGCACATGCTTTCTCTTTGCATAAAAGAATAAAGGAAGCCAAAAGCCTAGAGAGATTTACTGCCCTTTTTATCCTGCCTAAAAGAGAAATACCTGGAAGAAAAAAAACTGCATCTATTTTCCCAACAAATTTTCACTAGCAATTATCCGATTTTCAAAGATTTTCAGCCCCTTTTATTTTTCCCCTCTTTTTTTTTCTAGCCAGCACAGCAGAGAGCAGAGTGTGTGTCACATAACCTTAACAGATATCTAGAACGCAGTTGGCAAAAGAAACTTCAATACACTCGTGATTTTACCTGAATGTCAGACAAGTAAAACATTTTTCATTCAACTGAGTCAGCCGCATATTAAAAATCCCCTAAGGCAACTGGTTTTGTTCCACACTAGTCTACTGGGCAACACAGTAAATGAAGTCCTGGCCCCACTGAAGTTAATGGGAGTTTTGTCCTTGACTTGCGGGAGGCAGGATTTCACCTCATGTATGTATTAGCTTCTGGGGATAGGTTGGTTACTCCCAAGTTAAACTCCATGGAAAATCAGGACTGAACTGTATTTAAAAAGCAAGCATTTTATAAGACTTAGGTAAAGACACTTTGGGGAAAATAAAATACAAATTAATCACTTCACGAACCATTGCTGCATTATTATACATTCTATATTTCTTTATCCTTTGGCAACTCCGACCTTACTTGACTTTGTAATGTGGCTGGCCTTCTACACAAACTGCTTTCACGACATTTTAAAAATACCTTTCAGAAAGATGTGCCAAAGAGACCACGATTCGAAGTACTTGGTGGTTTAGTCACAGAAGAATGTATTGTCTCTTGACGGAAAAGCAGATTTTCTCTACTTTACATATTCTTCAAGAGAAATTTAAGATTCTAAGACATCAGTGTAGTCTCCCTGCCTCTGCTCCAGATGTCGATCCCTAATGGTTTTTTATGTTTTGCTCCAAAGATAAACATCAGATGTGACAATTTTTAGCTTTGCCCTTATACTGCTGCCAACAAAATTATGGTCTCTTCCTGTACTTCATTAAGTCTCATCATCATGAAAATAAGCCAGGAGAGTTGCCATTTCGCAGGCACACTCTCCCTCTTTTCCAATATTAAATAACTTATTAGAAAAAAAATGTACTTACCAAGATTTTGGTTGTACATTTGATCGCTGTGTGGAGGACAAAGTCATTTCCGCGTTACTGTAATCACAATATCTGATCCAGTGGCATCGAGAGAAGGGGTGAGAAAAAGTCCGTGCTAGCTGCTGTGCAAACATATGCTCCTGCTCCTCCCTTGGCTCTCTGCACAGGCTGTGCTGCTAATTAGTGCTCATTATTACCAACAGCTGAAGATCCCCCTGAATCCCAATAATCAGTTTGTGAATGGCAGCACAAGAGATCTCCAGAAGTTAGTTAGTATTTAATTAATACCCCTATTTCCCACCTAGGGACAGGAAGATGCAATCAAGTACTGCAATATTTGTGTGCACACACACCATCCCACCCCATGTGTAATGTATTACTCACTTTTACCAAATGAATAGATCACAAAGAGCTTTAAAGCATCAGAGAAGGATTCAGGAGGCTACCTAGAGTTGTACTTTCTAGTATCCAGCATTTTGCAAAGCTTTTATCTTGACAGCACATCTACCAACTGTATTTTTCAGTAATAGCAGCAGATGCCTACAGTTATGCTCCCCTTTATTTCCTCTGTTCCACGCTATTCAGGATGCTCCTCTGAGAAATTATCAGGCTGGATTTTCACAAGTACTAAACACACAGTGCCATTGGAGCTGGACACCTCAAAGCCTTAAAATATTCTGATTATTTCAAGTTAGCCATGCAGGTGGACAGAAATGGTACTCAGCCTCTGTTAAGCTGTGCGACGGGCAGACATTCACCTGCAGACAAGGATTCACTGCACTGAAGCCATTCAGCAGGTAGACTCGTGCTCCAGTGGCTCTCCACTGCCCATGAACATGATCTCTGTTGGCTGAAGTCAGTAGGTTGTGCACCGAAAGCCTTAAAAAAAAAAAAAAAATAAAAAAAACAACACCAACCTACCCCAAGCAAAGCTAACACATTTTTTTCATAAACACATTCAAATGGAGACAAACATTTTGAAGTGCTTGCCAGAAAATGAACACGAGTGCAGGTGAGTTTAACTGGTGAGTAAAACTACATTTGGGCAACATCTGCCAGATGGAAAAAGACTAGTGCACGTATCAATCACGGACTGAAATGCGTGACTATTAAAGCCAACCATAACATTTTGCAAGGTCGCATAAAGCTGTGAAATCCCACACAGCATTTTTAATTCATTCCTGCAAGAAACATCACAAGGGTCATTGTCAACAGCTTAAGCTTTACTTGCAGGTGCACACCTGAAAGTGAGTAGCACTCAGAAATGCCTTGCTAGGAGAACATTATGTTATTAAAAGCTACACAAATAGATTTGCCGTGAGAAGGAGTAAGTACACAAGACTGGCCCTCAGCTAGCTAACTGTGATGAAAATAACACCTCCTCCAATTGATGGAAAAACATAATCACCTTACAGGAATAACCAGCCTACAGAAAGAGGTGTAATTAAGTGTCCTCAAGCTAGGCGGGCAGGATAGGCAGAAGCACAGTATACCGCATGTTACGCACAAGTGATGCTAATGGGCAGTCTGGCGTTTGGGACATGGGGATGGCATCTCTTCCCATTTCAAACAGTCCTGTTTTCCTGAAATTTTTTTTTTTTTTGGGTCTTAGATTTCAAAGTAGCTTCTGTCCATAGAGTTAATACTCCAAGAGAGCACCTTTTCTCTCCAGGAACACTAGGCTATGTGCGTGTAAAGCGTTTCTGTTCAGAAGGGTTTTAGAGCCAGGTTTACAAGTCTCTGTGACTGCTCTCACCCACCACAGCTGGAGACCCAGAATTCCCAAACTCACTCTATCCTTGCATTTCATTTATGCCCACAACACTAATAAAGACAAGTTCAAGTACAGTCTTCTTCCAAGGGATGAAGAAATCACTTATTCTTGAGGAAGAACATCAAGTATCTGCTTACCTGAGCAACACCAAGCTTTGTTTCCATGGCTGACCAACACAGAACATGAGTGAGTGCTGCTGGCACCTGGGGCTTTGGATATACTCGTCACATCACTCTACAGCAGCCCTTCCAGTCCTGGGCTGCACTCTGTTCTAGCGTTCCCCTCTTTTCCAAAAAAAAAGGGGATTTGCACCGCAAGAGTTTGGAAACACACTTGAACTCATGTATGAATAGAAAAGTCAGTTTGACTTTTGCAGGATATCAGTTTAGAGGAAAAATGTCTTTTCAGCCTCAGAAAAAAATGTTACTGGAGAAGAGTCATCGCTAGCACGACAGGAGTCCTACAGGAAGACTGAAAAAAAAGGAGGCTGAAATACATCTGTTCTTACTGATGCGCATTCGCTTCCCCAATATTAAGAGTTTTCTAAGTGCTTTCAGCATCATTTAAAAAAGAGGCAACCTAGCAAAGAAAAGGGCAGTCTAAAATAATTTAGGAAGACATCTGCTTTTATTTCCACTATGAAGTTTTCTTCAGGGGAAAAAAAACTGTATTATAATATGAGTGAATTGCTTAGTATCTCAAACTAACCTTTGCTTGCCCTTCCCTTTCTTTCCTCTTCTTTTGTCAGATTCTTCAGGCATCTTCTTGTAGCTGGAGGGGAAATTGTTCTGTATAGAAGAGTGCAAACCGTTCAAGGTTAGATACACAGCCAGCTTCACCCCAGCTCCAGTCCTCTGCAATTATGGAGCTGCTTGGAGCAGAGGTGAAAGCCGAGCTGGAGAAGCTGTACCAAAGGAGTACAGAGGAGAAGGTGGAGAGGAAATTTGCTCTGTCATTCTCTTTTGGGAAGCAGAGAGCCACTTCAGGAAAGTCAGGCTCCAGGTGCTGGCAGCATTGCCAGCTACATGGCTTTGGAGCATTTACCAAAATGACTTGGCATGTCAGACTATGTATGCATTGCCAAGGCGTGCAGGAGGGAGACCGTACACGTGTTATTTGGATGTACACAACCTCTGCCTGCGGTCACGGAGCATGTTTCCAGGCTTGGCTTCTCGTGTTCCTGTACATTTCACTCCGTGCTCACCGCTCTGTTTTTCTTTTGTCCCCTCTATGAGCAGTTAGTTCAAGGCTTGGCACCACAGCTCATACTGCAGTTCTGAAAACAGTAAATACACCTTTTTCTTGCCATCTTACCAAGCTGATGAAGACAAGACAGAAAGATAAGGACAGGTGAACAATTCCGTCCCGTTACAGCAGGTTCATGAGAACAGAAACTCTCTAACACCCCTTTTTCAGTATCGTTCATCTGTGTAAAAACATGGAAGTAAATAATCCCAAACGGAGTCTGAATGTACTTAAAGTATCACCAGCAGAACTCAAAAACTTAAAATTAAAACCTTTTGTCAATGGCATGTGTGCTTAACAGGTATCCTGCTGGATAAACCCCGCCGAGATGCTGGAAGGGTTAGGGTTACCCTTCAGTGGGCGATAAGAGCAGAGGGTGGACATGGAGGTGGCAAGGTTGGATTTCTGGCACGGTACGGTAAAGGGTACACTTGGAGTAGCTCTGTTGGTTTTGGATACAACAAGGCCTGCTGGGACACCAAAAACCTATTTTGAACTCTAGTCAATCTGTTAATCTATCCCAGGGAATGAAACGTTTCACTGCTTATCACTGCAAGATACAGCTGAACGGTGCTGGTGGTTTAAATTACCGTATTTAATTAAATATGTAAGGCACTGAAATGCTCGGGGAAAGCTACTAATGAAATTTCACTGGCTGCAAAGTATAGCCCTTGTCCTCAGCCCCTTTCCACTGCCCAACCTTCAGGGCATTAAATGGCATTCTGTAGAAAACAAATATTTTTACTGTTACAGGAAACATGTCTTACAGTTGGAAATTTTTTATTTTCTACTCTTTCATGGTACTGTCAATATTAATGGTCCATTAATAAATTCGAGTGGCCACAGATTTTCTGATTTACACTCACCAGTAAATGACCTTGGAATTCTTCTCAGGGACAAGAGAGCACAATGGAAGGTGACTGGGAACAAGAAAACAGTAGAAAAAGCGAATTTCACCCTTTGCCTTTTTCAGATAATAAAGTATAAATGGCCAGGAACTAAAATTATGGAAATGGATGTAGCTGTACCCAATTATCAGCTGCTACTGGCTTGCAGGGATAAAGATGTTGGGCTATCCCTGTCGGCGTTTGTCACAATATCTCTATCCAACCTCTCTCGCCCACTAGAGCAATTTCAATCTTTAGCCACATATTGAAATTAGGCATGCCTCAGGGCAACCTCTCCAAATCCAGCTCTATAAAATCAATCTGCCTTAGAAACACTTGGACAAATTCGTAATCAGAGTCCAAGTCCAGAGGGAGCTTTAAGTTGTACATCATTAGAATATTGTGCTTCTGGGTGGTTTCAGGAATTGGACTTACTCCATAAAAGCCCTTGCAGACATAGAAATTGCCTCTTTCCCTATTTATTGGGATAGTCAGCACCTATCCTAAAGTTTGCAAGCGGGAGTGCCCCCAGCATAAATTAAAAGGACTTCTGTGTAGTGTTCAGCTGCTACGGAGTTCAGAGGGCTACTAAGCAACATGTCAGATGTCTTGTTTCCCCAGTACTGGAAAGCTGAAAGCCAGAGAGGAAAAATACACACTGGTTCATTAACTCCTGCGGCACATAGCTAACACACCTTGCATGTGGAAATATTTGACCAGCTCTTCACGTTCCTTTCTGTCTCGTTCAGGTTGTTGCAGAACTGGCTGCCAAACAGGAGATGGCTTCGCAGAAAAAAGGTGAAAAGGGAAAAAAAGAAAAAGAAGGGAATGAAAAAACAAAAGAAAAAAAGCCACAGAAAGCTGGAAAAAAAGTAAGTCTTCCTGCAGTAAAAACAAGTTAATTTATTAAAGCAGAGCCAAAGCCCAGCTTATTCAGCCATGTGGGGCAGAGGCTATTATTTTCCACTAGAGTGGTCACCAAGGCTTCAGGCTTGGGTTCAGAAGACAGAGAAACTGTCTGAGGCCAGCCCCTCTCAGCCTTGCAATTACCTTGATGATTCCGGGGAACCGATTTTTAGCTCTCATATTTTAGGAATGACCATTTGCATGGCCATGACTCAGCTCAGTGGGAAGAGCTGAGGTAGGTGCAGACCATCAGAGACATAGATGAGTGGAAAAACACGCTTTATGGCATGGACTTTGTTGCCAAGACAGTGCACACACACTTGTCAAAGCACTGTTGTGGGGTTTTGGGTTTTTTTGTGCAGGTAACAACATGGTGCCCAGCCATCTAACCAAGCATTTTCCACTTCTAACGTGGGGTACGGAGAAGTTAGTTACTGTCACCCCCTTGCATGGCTAGGAAACGAGAACCTTAGCCTCACCCAGATACCCACCTCAGAGCTCGTGTGCGTTTCAAACTAATTTCTAAGTTCAGTTCTGTATTGGCCAGCTGCATCTTTTGTACTGCAAGCCAATATTTTTTTAAGCCTGTAAACAGCAGCCAGGCATTTTCAGTCCACATTCTTAGGGTATGAACTATTTTTTGCTTCAAGTCACAGTGGACACCACTTAATGCATGACATACTCAGTGAAATCTTTGATATACTAAGGGCTGGCTTCACAGAAGGTATGCTTCCAAATTATTTCAGGAGCAACATCGCTGAGGAAAACACCTATGAAACAGTGCAGTGACCAAAGGGCATCTACAAAAGCGAGCTATGCATCAAAAATTGTAGGCTTTTGCTGAAGCAGCAGCTTTTGTTTCTCATTTACTTTATAGTACAAAGTTGAAACAATATTTTTTTTAATAAGGGTCATTAATCTCTAATTGAGTATGTGGAGGAGAAGGATGAGTTTTCTTGGGCAAAGCTTACTCTTCACTGCAAGTTTTAGACAAATTAATTTTAAGCCCTAACCCTGGAACAACCATATAACAAAAAAAGGTGCTTTTCTTGGACAACATCCATTAATCTGGCCGAAGCGCTCATAACAGCGAGTCAGGAACCTAAACTACATGAACTTCAGAAGCATCCGTCTATCTAACTGGGAGGTAGATATCTAAGCGTTAACTTGTAACTTAGGCAGCAATTTTCTGGTTGAAAACACTTTTTGGGTCATACAAAATAAAGTTTGGGGTGTTGTGTTTTGGTTTTTTTTTTTTCCCCCGTTTGTAACTGCAGGTGCACAGCAGACTGAAGGAACACCATAAATAAATGTGTTTTCCAAACTCTTTAAGCCTGGTTGTGCATTGCCAACTAGAAAGAGGAGTGGTTGCTTCTGTGCAAACAGGAAATTTTTTAAATTCTGGTCGCGTAGGTCTTCAGACAGTCATTTGCCATCAGGGTGACACCGTCACAATGCTGGTGAAGGCATCGTACTGCAAGCAGTGGAAGGTGATCGCTGGTGACACTTCACCGTGTCTTAGTGACAGAGCAGAGCCAACCTGGGGGAGCACCAGAGGAGAAAGAGGAGTGTAATGCCTGCAGACCTAAGCCAGATAATGCCGATACCAAGTTGTTTGTTGTCCCCAAGACTCGTATTAGTGCCAAGTTGGGCTCTGTGGGACCACTCGATGCTGCAACCCCCTAAGTCAGCACGTGCACTGAAGAACTCTATGGGAAAGATCAGATAAAAGCATGTGTACGAAGGCAATTTCTTCAAAAAGCTTCTTACAATTAGAGACTTTGAAGAGCATTGTCATTCACGGTCACAGAACCCTGTAGCATCTCAGACAGAGCAGGTCCTTTGGGGAGGATTCACAAGGGTGTCCTCTAATCGCTTTGCCTCTGTCCTCGTTCCCTCCCAACTCGGCTGCCCCAGAACAAAGCCCTGGGATGCCTCTGCTCTCTCACAGGCGATGAGAAAGGCTGTTCCAGACACTAAGTCGACCTGTCCAGGCACACTACAAACACCAAACTCAACCTGAGCCTCCGAAACTCAATGGCAACTCACCCATCTGCTTAAAAACCTGACTTCCCCAGGATAAATTTGATTCCTTGTTGGTTTTTCACTTCTCATTAGATAAGAACCAACAATACCAAAAAAAGAATCTCAATCCCCTCGCAGCTTCTGCAAGGTTGTTTTGAAATGGAGTGAAATAACAATATAGAGCTCTGGGGCTTCATAACTTCATGTCATCCTCATCTCTTCAGCCATCACAAGTCCTGTCAAGTAAAATTCTGAGCCATTATATCAGGTTCTCTATGGTTCATTGAGAAAGAACAAAGGGAACATTCTCTCCAAGGTTATAATACTGACAGGGGAAAAAATAGTATCTAAGACCAGTTGAGAAGTATTTGGGAAAGTTCTAACAGCAGGACTCTTATTAAAATAAGCATGGGCTATAAGTCATAGTGATGCATGCAGAAAAAAAAAGCCCTGCTCCTAACTGCAGTTCTCAAATAAAACAAGAGTTTGATCCCAGAAGGAAGTTTAAATATTTCTGAAAAGCCTGATAGCAATCTTTAAAAAAGCATATTTGATATCAAAGTAATTTCGTTTTCTTTTCGCGGTAAGGTGTTGATTTGATTTCCCATTGGGCACCTAAAGGGAAAAAAAAACCACAACCCTTCAGCGCTGTATGATCCCTCTTTTCAACAGCAGAACACGTTAGAGCAGTCTGGATTGCTTTGCCCCGTCTCACCAAACACGAGCTGTGCATTCCCTAGGTTTCATTCCGAAATCTTTAACAGCGAGACACATTTTGTCCTTAGTGAAAGCCATTAGCAAAATCACACAATGGCATCAATTCAGAATGCTCCCTGCTGCTGAATGGGAATCACCTAGTGCGGGCTAGGCTTCGGAAAGCTTCAGAAATATCTTCAGGCTGTTGTAGGGGAGAGGGACCTGGGGGTCCTGGTGGACAGCAGGATGACCATGAGCCAGCACTGTGCCCTCGTGGCCAAGAAGGCCAATGGCATCCTGAGGTGTATCAGAAGGGGGGTGGTCAGTAGGTCAAGAGAGGTTCTCCTCCCCCTCTACTCTGCCCTGGT
>VZTO01008551.1:148746-216833 GCA_013400615.1 Syrrhaptes paradoxus
TCCGGCAGGGGGATTGGACTAGATGATCTTTCGGGTCCCTTCCAATCCCTAACATTCTGTGATTCTGTGATTCTGTGATTCTGTTACTGCTGTACCTCTGCTTAGACGGAAACGTATGTTGTTGGTTCAGGGTGCCTGTAGCACACTTCATACAGGAATCAATCAACAGAAAAACACATCAGCTGACTTCAAAGGAAAATCAGGTTTGTGTGTTACATTGACTTGTGTGCTGTTGGTAGAGTCAAGAGGGAATACACAACAGCATCCTGCAACTGTCCTTCAGGCACGCAGCGGTTCCAATTCAAATCGATGAAACTGACACAACAATATTATTTACATCAGTGTATAAAATCATTGAAGCTAGTAATTAAAATGACTTATTGGCTTATTTGTGACAATAAAAGAAACGTTAATGTGTCCTATGCTATTAAGAGGCTAAAAATCAATAGCCTGTTTTTAGGCTGTTCTGGGGTGGGGTGTTGGTGTGGTTTTTTGTTCCCTTTTTTTTTTTAAATAGCAATTATCAGTCTTTCCTCTTAGAACATTGCAATTTAATAGTTTTTTTGTAAAGTATCATGGGAGAATGTTAAAAAGAATGTGTTCTGCCTACTGCAAAAGATTCAAGGATGAATCTCAAAATGCCACACCCCGCAGAAATTGAGAATACATTACTGTAACTGAGGATTTGAGCTCTGAGTGTCAAATCCTCAAACACTAGATTATAGTTTACCAGAATCGTTCTCAATTGTTTAGTGAAGAAACTCCCAAGTCTTTCAGATATATCGAGAGAGCACGGGGTAGAAGTGGTAAGCGTGCTTAGGCTTGGCGCATCCTTCTGGGCCCCAAGTGTAATTACTGTAATAACTCTTTAATTAAAAACAGATACACAATAATTCACATAACCTGGCCAAAACTGTATCTACTAATAGCAGGTATGCAATGGCACCTAGTTAGAGACGCATATTTAGGGATATTTGTTTCATTTTAAGTTATTCCAAGAGCTGCACGTTGTATCTCACTGCTAAGCAGTGGCTTACAGACTACACATGGGTGAGCAAAGCCTGGTACAGTTTGTGCTGTCTCACCTAAATCCACACTCACCTCCTCCCCAAAATGGTCTCTTTTTCCACTAATAACTCTTACCTTACTGACAGGTTGAGGACTTATGACTGGTACAGCACGAAGAAAACTTTCATCATTTTCTGACAAGTTTTTCCGTCAGAAATATTGGTTCAGTGAAATTAAACTCTTCCAAGAACATGTCCATATCATTTACTTTAGACAGGAAAATGTCAAAATATTTTGATAAAGTTGAAACAAAATACTCTGTTTTGCGAAATACACCAAGATCACTATTTTTCTTTCTGATTACAGATTCAAATGAGATTTCAATATCTTGGAATTACCCACAAGTTGGGAATTCCTTTTGGAGGCAGTGGGGCAACTACAGAATAAGAGTAACTGAAAAAATAGCACGGTAATTTCATTTACACATTGCAAGTCTGCTACCTCTATTACATATTCGAACCAGCCTAAGTTTAATTGCTATAACTGCAGTAGTTCAACTGATGAACGGACACCCCCCCTCTTCAGTCAAGGAGATAAAATGTCCTTATAGCCTGCTAGGGTGAAACAACACTATCTTATTCCTCAAATTAAAACTCATCTTTAAAAATCCAACTAAAATTATGACACTCACACACTTTCAAAGTTTCTCTGTATTAATATTCTGATTTTTCTTTTCACATCCCTCCTCCCCCCCGAAATCTAGGAAGAGGATGAAGGCTGGAAAATGGCTCCCAGTAATTTCCTTTCAATCATGGAGGAAGGAAGCAGTCGATACAAAGGTCAGTAGCGAAAGATAACAATTACAGCTGGAATGTTCTCCTAATTCAGCTTGATCTGAATGTCATTGCTATAAGGTCAAGCTGGGCAGCTGCCCAAACTATGGAACATTATAGAAATGAGGACATTAGGTAAAACGGTATTTAGGAAGGGAGTTTCTCCGTACCTTCAAGTGTTAGGAGTCTCTCAAAATCATGGAGCTAATCACCCACAAAGGTACATTTCTCATGAGTGAAAGTGGCTAAACTAGAACCGAAGTGCTTTGATGTATATGCAGGGGCTTTCTTGGATTTTCTGAGGGCAATAAAATGGCATGTGAATAGCAGATAATTCAAAAGCACCGTACTGTAGATCAGCACTGATGTTCTCATGTTCCTGTAACTCTTTATCCCATCGCCCTCTCATTCATGGAAAATGTCCATGGATTCATCCACCTACACAGTCTACAGCTAAGGGAATTATTTTTCACATGTTTGAATAGGAGAATCATATTTTCAAGCAGGGGCACAAGCAATGCTGCTGGACTACAAACATACTTGATTCGGTCAAAGCATGGACATGCAACACAAACTTACAGCTAGGAGACTGGCTGGTTTTTCACTTTGCGAAAGCATCCAAAAGTAGGGATTATTTTAAATTTAAAACCCAGTTTTCACAATAGGACATCTGGCTCTTCTCCATGCCTCTTCTACCCTCTCCATTATGCTTAATGCCCTTGTCTATCCCCTAACCACTTCTCCAGGGTGTCCCCTAGACACACAAGTGAGTCACTTGTGCTGTGCCTGGAAGGAGCGTGGGAGTCACACGTTTGTCTGAAATGGAAAGGAGCCTCCACCCCATGCACTGTCAGTGAACAGCATGATAAGTCTCCAGAGGTCAAACAAGACAAATGGAAGTCCTCCATTGCAGAAGTGTACCCGATCAAAGCTTTTAGGGGCTATTCTTGCTGTATTTCATGCAGATTCTGTTCTCAAAAAGTTATTAAAAATATCTTGTCTGCTCCCCACTCTGCAGAGTTAGTGGCTTGCTGAAATTCCTCATATGGAAAGTCTCCATTATCCCCTCCTGCTGACACATTGCAGGCATCAAGTTTTCTGCCTGATTCGGGTTGGCTGGAGAGAAAGAACTTACTTGCTAAATATACACTAATACAGTTTTTGCCTAACTTCCAAATTCTAACAATTAAGATTTTCTTGCGCATTATAAAGCAGTTTTATGGCAAAAGAGAAGTTCTTAATCCCAAACTCTTGAACGCTACATTAGAACCCCACTGAAGTCAGCAAGAGTTGTAGATAAGGATCAAATTAATCCACGCTTCTTTCCTTAACCAGCCAAGAACATCACTTGTGCTTTTCTGTGCGCTCCGGACAAAGTGGCACCTTGCAACTGCAGACCAGCAGTAGCAAGACCAGTGTTTCCCATCCAGCCAGTCCCAAGAGCAATGAAGGAACTGTGCCAAGGCCCTACCAGTTGCACAGTAACGAGAAGAGGACAGGAGGGTTTTGCCTTGCTACGTAGGCTTGGCAATATGCTCGCCCAGCACTCCGCTAACCAGTAGGCAATACAGTATGCACCAGTACTGCCATTCCTAACAGGATACTTGCTTTGAGCTCTGCAAGTGTGTACTTTTTTGGCACACTGTAGTAGCACGCTCAGGTAGGTCAGGCACAGGCAACAGCATCCTTTTGTGCTAGATAAAGACTCCAGTCTGGCATGCAGAGTTCACCACCAACGCTCATCTCCAGCCCATCCTGCCAGAGCTGACTGCTCCTCCTGCAGCTCTAAAGGCGTACAAGAATGAACCATTTTCTGCACAACCAGAAATCCTCAGAGTGAAAAGAGCTCTCTTGCAAACTTCAAAGAATAGCTGCAGTTCTGTCTTGTGCACAGAGTCTGTAGGTGTTCAGTCAAACTTCAGGTGGGTTGAATTTTTCTTCTTTTTTTTTTTTTTTTTTTTTACATCCTAGTGAACCAAGTCTATTCAACACCACATTTATTTTTAGTAAACAGCTGTTAGTTCCTCCATGCAGTACAGGTCACTGCCTCATTCACAAGCACCTGGTGCTGGACATCCTTTATCACAATACTGCCTGGTGGTTGTTCAGGATAACTTATGCATTCAAGGCCTCCGGAATCAAATCTAGAACAACTTCTAACTAGAACAGTGTAAGCAGTTTCTTGTATTTTTTAAGTTTAGCCTGCTTCCATCTCAGCAGCAGAATTGTTTAGAAAAAAAAGAGATTTGAGTTTGTTCTTTCTACACTGGGAAGTTTTTTCTATTCTTATGTAGAAATCACTATTTGCACCGAAGTTCAAATTTATTAGTGCATAAATCTTGAAATCATCATGGAAGTAAGGGAGCTTGATTAGGAAAGGTTGACAGCAGATGCATACAATGGAATCATTTGAAGACCCTTTTGAGAGGATCTAAAGTTTACCTAAATGATGGCTGAGCAAACCACAAGCATTTTTGTTTTGGCACACACATACCCCCCTCAACACTTAAAATTAAGAAAGCCTTCCCACCCCCTGAAGCTGGTTGCTTTGTTCTTGGGTTACTCTGAGAGATGTAGATCAGTTTTCACCAAGATCCAAGTATTTCAGTTACAGATTTCCCCCCACCCTCTATCAAGCTAGAACTACTACCTAAACTTCACTGGAATTCATGATGACTTTTATTCTCCTCAAACTGGACAATATTTGGCAGTTCTGCTAGTTGCTAAATGACATGTGCCAAGCTCTATCTAAAACTCTTATTTTATGTCCTGTTGTTGGAAGCAGCCAGTTTCTGCATGGCATCTACATTGACACTGGAATGGGAAGAGTTTCTATAGAGCAAATGTAAGCATCTGAATCATCAGCTCCATCTTCCTGGGTTTTATTTTTGCAGTACGCTGTGCTGCGAGGCAGGAATGGGCTCTTTCTCCTGTTATACAGACAGCCAGTTAGTATTTGGCTTGCCCAGTGTTGCAGAGGATCTTTGAATGAAACCCAAAAACCCATGGTGATATTATTTATTTTTAGCCGAGCATCGAAAGATTCAAATACTTTTGGCAGGAGGTTGAAAGCAGTCATTTTAAGAAAAACTTCATGCTTCAGATAAATATATTTCAATTATTAGTCCCAAGCTGTTCTCTGGAATTCAGGAATACTGGAATTACCTACTAGCCTGCAGAGGGAAAGCTACTGCTGTGATGGTGATGTTAGCAGTCACGTTAGTAGACTACGCTCTCTTTTGAGTCCTGAGCTAGAGTGGTATGCATATAAAATAATCCAAAGATACGCATGCACTATTTTAGAAGAGGTGATATAAGTTGCACTGAGTACACACACGCTCAGAAATAGCTCCCATAGCTGAATGACCCTGTCTGTAACAAAATACCAGGCTCTTCTGGTCAGCCGGGGAAAACATAACATCCTTAGCCTCCTGACCTTACTTTAAAATAACCTTGAAGCATTTTGTTGATCTATAAAAGAACAACATAACATCTAACACCTGAGTTATTGATCTCTTTTCTAAAATTAGGGACCTCTAATATAATGTGGCTAATATAGCACTTGGAAAACTCCTTGCCAGGTAATATCAAAGGCAGCTGTGGGGACTGTCAGTGGTTTGCCTACGGTGATATTAATCACTAATCCCGTTACAAAAGGACAATAAACAATTAAGAAAAAAACAGAATAAAGATCTATGGATCCCTCCATGAAAAATAAACATCTAAAACCTAGTACTCCTGTGAAAACACAGTACTTGCAACCTGTTGACCTGGTAAGGAAAGTGTTTAAAAATTCACATAACTCCTATGTAATATTCCCCTTTCCCCAAGGCTGAAATTCCAGGCTGGTAACCCTGGAGAAGGTACTTTTTAACTAGGGCAAGTCAGCTTTCCCTCTTGAAATATGATCTGACATCTGTCATGCCATCAAGATGACCCACAAGTAATTTAAAAGATCTTAATGTCTCTACCTTTGAGTTTCTTTCCTCGTTACCAAAAAAAAAAATCCACTGTCCTTCTCCATCTCTACCATTTTTAGTTGTGAAATTAAGACTATTCACCGGCAAAAACTGCTCCCTATGTGTAAAGCCACAAATACTCTGCATGTAATTGGACTCTGAAAATTCATAGGGGATGGAAATAGCAGCCGCAGTATTATATTAACTGGATTAAAACTTGAATGATCTCCTGTGGGTACTGTGAAAATGGTCCTGAATTTATAGTGCTTTAGAAATGGCCAGGGGTATGGGAAAGAGTACCCTGCACAAAACAGATTCATAAAGGAGCCGATGCCTTACAGTGGAGAGCTGTCATTTTAAATCATCTGGAAATTGAATTAGCACATCCAGCTGGAGATTAGCTGTCACTTATAAGGGCTGAAAATGCAAGGAAATTAAAGATATGAATTGTCCTCCTTCAAATTAGCTTTAAAAATGCGGAAAGAAGAGAGGCGTTTCCATTAAAAAAAAAGTACCTTTTGCTAATAGCGGAGAATTCAGATATGCACCGAGCTTGCCAGACCTCGTTTTGTTTTCTTTCTAAAGAGCAAATTGCACTTTGCCTGAACAAAAACAAGGGAGCGGCACCTCAGGATCATTAGCGACTTGATCATAACCAGGGATTTTGGTCAACGGCTCGCACAAGCTTGCTTTGTTCCTGGAGCCAGGTCTCCTTGGTGCTTATCCTTTGCCCAACACTAAGAAATGGAGGTGCTGCGTCAGGTGGGCCTTGGGAAAGGTTCTGAACGCCTCTCAATTAATTTGAATGCCTCTGCTGTTAAGCAGAGAGAAAATGAATGCCAACATCAGGCACGGCGCGTTTCGGACGATACCGTACTGCCTGCTCTTGGGGGTGAGCACCACTCCAGGCATTCGGCTTTACACCCCGAAAATGACAGCCTCCGTATCCCATTATCCTCCTGCAATCTGATACCAATTTACAGCCCAAGGAAAAAAAAAAAAGTTAGCTCAAGATTTACAGATCCTAGCACAACAGGGCTCTGAACTTGGTAAGGGTCCCTAGAGCCTGCTACTTTCATACAGCTAATAATTTAATAAAAGCTGCCTACAACTACCTATTTTTCACCTCCAGAAGCAGTTGGAGAAGCCAATGGCTTCTGTAGCTTTTTTCCCCCTTTTTTTCTTTCTTTTGGATAACAGCCGTTTGGCAGAACAGAGAAGAGAGATGGGATTTTCTCCAGGATCATGACCCGGAGCTGATCAAAGAAGAGAAACGGGAAGAAGTGGAGGAAGAGATCAGAGTGCAGGTGTGCTTGCAATAGTAAGAGGACACTAATAGCGTGCGTTGTCTGTGTGTATTTCTCTAACAGCTATGAGAACTGGCCCTGGCATAGACCTTACCTCCTTCCAGAGTCCCTACTCTCTGTTCTTTGCTTCAACACTTGTTTAGCTGAACGTTTGTCTGAGGTGCGGTGGCAGAACAGAAGAGGGAGAAAAACTCAAGTGTGTGTGTCTGGCTAGGTTGATGAATTGATGCAGCGGAAACTGGAGGATCTCAGACTGGCTGTGGATGGAGAGAAGAGTGGCAAACCGAAAAAAGGGAGAAAAAGTGACAAGGTAAGAGAATTCAGGGTAAACATCAGTTCTCTGCCCAGATACAGCAGTATTCAGTGCAAACCCTGCTCTCACAGATACCAGTATCAAGATGTCCACCCTAAGCATTTACTGAATCTCTAGTCAGAAGCATTTAAAAATCTATTCACCTGTGGCTTATTTTCATGGCTTTTCCTTTAGGTGTTGTTATTCCTTAACCTTTATAAATATTGCTTAGGACACATTGAACTATTCCAGGGAAAAATCATTACATGATAGATCATATTTTTAAGAGCAATCTATCTTGTTATGGGATACACACCCTCTTGAACCCTCTGCTCCAGCCAAACAGGAAAATCCAAGCAGCCCCTCTCTTTAAGATGAGAGGTTCAGATCAAGACAGTCTTCCAAGGCAGGCATGAAGCTGGTTGCCAGTAAGTTTTCCAGCTGCTGGCTGTTTTCCTTCTAAACGAGGACTGATTTGTGTGTTTCCAAACTGTACACCAAAAAAAAAAAAAATAAATTAACTTTGAATGTCTTGGTGTAACCTTTCATTTATCTGTAACAACACCTGGATCACACACAGCCAGGTACACATCGTTTAACTTTGTTACTGCTTGCTGTTAAAGGGTTGGGGAACTTGCAATTAAGCCAAGTTTACTTAAGCATATAAAACATGTTAAAGATATATGTTATTTTAATGTGTGTTACCCCCTGAAACACAGCACATGTTACGTTCACGTCTAGTTTTCACTGCATTACCATATGCAGAATTCCACAGCTCCACAGTTCCCCAAATTCCTTACCCAGGCATTCGAACTATAGATCATGTCAGTGCAAAATAACTCCCAGCTTACAGACCCTACCATTCCATCAGCATAGCCACTTCGAATCCTCAGGGCAAACAGCCAACCCTCACCTCATGTTGTATTTCATTTCTAGAATCCTTTTAGCATGCAAATACTTGCTATTGCAGTACTTCTGCTCAGATTTTCTCCAAAAATGCTCTTTCACCTGACAAAGGTGCCAGGGCAATTTAATAATGCAAGACTGGCTCGGCTCTGAAAAGCGATGCCAATTGAATTGCTAATGTGTTTCAAAAATAGCGAGGCTTAGATACGCAGACAAAATATTGCAACAATCTTCCCCAAGTTGCCATGGGCAGATGCATTCAGATCAGCTGGTCAAAACTCTGCTTCAAAATACCACATGGGAATGATAAAACTTCATGTCAGGGTTGGTTTTTGGTTTGTTTTTTTTTCCCTTCAATATAGTGTTGGAATGGTTTTGGGTGGAGGGAGGTTATTTAACTTTTGTTTTCCCAAGTTGTGCCAGTAGCCTGAGAGAATGAGGGAGGGAAGAAGAGGGGAAAGAAGTGCTAATTAAATAATACAAGTTCCCTAAAGATTTTCACTCTGAAAAAAAATCAGTTGTATTTTAAGGGTGGGGAATAGAAGAAGGTGTCTAGTTTTAGTCAAAACACATCTTTCCTGTGCAAAACTATTTGAAATGTCCAGTCAGCACTGGCACAGGTTTTTCCTAATTAGTATTTGCAGAGATATCTCAGTCCATAAACCAACACAGTATGTGGGTACCTGTGCATACAGACTTCAGATCTGCTTTGGGAAGATCTGGTCTATATAACAAGCATAATATGAGCTAGAAGGTTTTGGAAGCAGCTGATTAATTTGTTACTCAGCAAAAATCCCCTAGTTTTTCAAGGCATGTGTTACCACTTCCTAAGTCCCACATGTCTGCCCTGAAACACTATGCAATGTGAAATAACAGTGGGTTTGGATTCTCGTTGTAGCCATAAACTTTTTTTTTCCCCCCCAAAAAAGGGATATTCTGCAAAGAAGGCAAATTCTGCAAATTCTGTCAAGTCCGTATTAAAATAAGTCTGCCTGAGAAATGGGAAATAATTTGAGTTTGAAATCCTGATTGGAAGTCCCTTCTGCAGAGAATTCATTGAGGGCATTTTGGAATTGGATTCCAAAAGGAAAGCATAAGGCAGATAATGGTTCTGTTCCAGTCAGTGTTTCAGATGGCTCAGGTCTTAGATAAAATGTAACCATACTTTCTAGGCTGAAGATTATCACTTGCTCCCAAACCTTCAATTACCACTTAATACTAAAAGCTGACATTAACCCTATCAAGAATTGCTCTTAGTGCCCCGAGATAAAACACCTGTTTGCTGCCTTTGCAGAGGAATCATTTTGGGTGGAAGGGCAAACTACTTGTCCCATTATAAACGGGTCTCCAGACCATGAGGCTAGTCTGGAAACACCTAAAGTAATTAGATGGCACCCAATATACGCAACAAGCCACACCGCTATCATTTGAGGCGCAGATCCCGTATGCTTGTATCTGTACATATACCCGTGTTCTAGATGGATGCCATGTACCCAGCCGTGGTACCCGAGGGCTTAGCAGCCCAAGGGTGGTATTTCTCTTGGGAACCTGCAGCCGAGTAAACCACCACAGACCTACTTCTTTAAACTGGCTTTCCACCCCATGTGAGAGCTGACAGAGCAGCTCTCTGCAGTTCCTGACCTGGAAGTTACATTTTGGTGCTTATCAGAGAGCTTTTTATCAAGCCCATTGTGCTCCTTTTCCTGCTTTGCTCCCCCCAAGGATTTGTTTCCCATCCAACTGCAGGTAAAGAAACTCGTTGCATGTGAACACACCCACACATACACAAAGGCATGACCAGATTTCAGAAAAAAAAAACAGAAACAGGGGACATGGGAACCTAAGTGTGTAAAAATTGCTTCCAAAAGAGGCCTCGCTAGCATCTCCACGCAGCTTTACACATCCCTTTGTGATGCAGCCGGGCAGAAGCCAACAAAGCCACAAGATGTTAACTACAGCAGTGACTGGGACAAGAATATTGACATCAGTCTAAAGCTTTGATAAGAGCAAAGCCACAGTGAATCAGGGCAGAAGACAGAGAACTGGGGGAAGGCTGGGTGTGAGGACAGTGATCTCCAGTCCCCGATGGATTTTCTGTTGCTGGTAGGGATTAGCACCCCGAGCTCTCGGCCATCTGTGGCAGCTGTAACCTCTTTGGGTGCTGTAGCCAAATCCAACAGGGATTACAGATCACAGCCCCTCATTTTGCAAGAGCTTAATGATCAGTGGGAACATCTTTGTTGAAGGACTTTCTCAGTACAAGTACCAGATACCTTGACATTGCCAGAAAAGGCTTCTCAGTCCAGAGCGGGTGCACACACAGCGTGACTCTTGCTCAACCTGCCATCCAAGCATCACCCAAGGAGTCCGCTCCAACATTTCAGAGACTGCTGCTTATGCACTTGTTATTTCCCTTAAACCACAGGAGTGCTTTCCTCTTGTTCCTTTTCCACGTACTCGGTGGCGGTAGCTGCCGACAGCTGATGGCAGCAGGATTTGTACGATCACAGCCAAAGGGCAATGCAGCTCCTGCAGTTCCAACGTGGAACAGTCTCCCCAACAAGGCATTTTGGTCACCCTCTCCTTCTGATGCCAAAGACATTCTGCGCTGGAATCGGGGCTAAAATCAGGTCTGTGGCTGCTCACAGCAGCCTCTGAGCTACTCACAGCATTTTCATGAGCCCACACAGGCAAGATGCCACGCTGAGCGCAGAAGAGAGTCTTCTGTCATCTGCCAATTAACAGCTGATGCAGTTCACTACATGTGTCTTATCAAAGCAGAAAATAACCGAGTGAATGGATGGCTACACGGAAGCTAGACTGACAGTTCAGAGATAGAAACAAGATTCCCATTATAAATGATAAGCGTGTTCACATTCATTAAACATTATCACTTTCTAAATAAAAGCCATTCCCAACAGGACATTTTGGAGGAAAGCCATTGTCTACAATTCATATTTCCCCTTATCTCATCTCAGCGTTTGCCAAATTCCCCATAAATGCTGATGGTAATTAGGAAAACACATTTTTCCCCTGCATAGTTCATTTTTGTTTTGCTGTTGAGTTCCTTTATTGGTGAAGCTGCCTTGAGGACAATACCAGTTGGCCAATAAATTCAACATATGCTTAGTGTCTTTGCATAGGTAGAAATGAGCTTTTCTTCCTCATCAGACCCTGTGATATGTGATTTCTAGCTTGTTAGAAGAAAGGTTAAAGAGACAAAGCTGGAGGAAAACCAGAAGCGAACCGCTGACAGTTAGACCAGCATGCCATCTATGCTTTGTTCCTCCCATCCCTTTTCTTGAAAACAAAACCCCACTGGCACATTCTAACGAGTATTTGCTGCCAACCTTATTTATGTAAGGAAATCTGAGGTGTAGTTTCGCAGATACAGAGTGGTTTGCATTATTCAAATCCAAAACTTAAAGACATCCCTTTTTCCCGGTTAGCTTATCCATACAGTTCTGGGTTTCATTTATATTTTCATCTGGATTATCTTTGTTACCCTGTCAACAGTAACAGGTGGATGAACCATACTTTATTTGCATGGCAACTGTCCTTGAAAACTTGCAATTGATGTATTTCTGAATACTACTGATCCATTCTAGAAAAGAGGAAGAAAAAAAAAAACAAAAAAAAAACAAAAAACACCACCACCAGCAGCATTTTCCAGATAATTGGATAGGATTTTTTAACTCAACAACATAGCCTCTAGAGCTCTGCAGAAGTAGTCACTATTTAAAAAAATAAATTACTGTATTCCCAGGAAAGCAAACAGAAACTTTGGGAAAGAATAAGCTGTCTTGATCAACTAAGCGTTTAAGCACATGCTTAAATTTAAGCCGTTGAAGAAGTCCCCTGGTGCACAAGTGCTGTGTAAATAGTTCCAATGAAGTAACTCTCAAGGGCTTTGGAGAACTGCAGCGTGGACACCAGCAGTGGGCACTCCCATGGATTAATGATGCCCTTTCCTCTGCTAATCAATCTTAACTGTATTTATGGCTTGTGAGCAGTAATTAATGGAGAGGCTTGACATTACTGATCCACATCCTTCTTATTTATGTTTTCTGGGGGTTTTCTGCAAAATGTAAAGAAACTAATCACGCAAGTCCCAATCTTCCCGTAATGAAAGTGTGGTGAAAATATCAAGAGAAGGGACATGCTTTTCAGGGTTCTTCCCTGAGGCATTAGGAAAGAGGAGGCAGAAGGATGTCTAACAGTTAGGGAACTAGCCAGAGACTCGGGAGGGTTGGGTTCAGGTCCTGGTCCAGCTGTAAGCACAGTGCGTGACCCTCAGGGAAGCTACTCAGACATTTTACCCCAATGTAATAAAAAAAATTAAAAAAAAAAAATCATGAACAGTCTGTGGAGCAGCTACTTGGACCCCACACCCTTTTCCTTCCTGCTTCCCTCTTGGGTAAGGGCCACACCTGCTCACCCACAGAGCCGTGCTGCAAAAGGGAAGGCGAGAAGTTTCTTCCCTCTCTCGGAGCAAATGACCCTGGGGTTCTTCTGTAAGCAGCCTCCCCTGGAAGGGGCAGAACTGACCCCTTTGAAGCAGGGTGATCTGGGGCACTCACCAGGGAGGTGACAGCAGCAGGGCGGGTGTACGGGCTTGTATTCTAGAAGCAACAGCAGCCACCAGGTTACTTCGTACGAGTCCAGTTCAAGAGCCCCTGCCCCAGGATCTGCTCGAGCCTTGCAGGCTGGACACAGCTCCTCAGGCTACATTCAAACACTGAAACATTTGCTGTTCTGGCCTTCACTTGGCTTCAGTACATTAAAAAAAAAAACAAAACAAAAAAAAAAAGTACTAAGGTCACTAATTCCTGCAACACCTTGTGGTCCTCAGAAAAAAAAGACAGCCGCAAAGAAAAAGATACCCGAGATGGAGGAAGATCTAACTCCTGACAGGTAAAGTGATGACCTGTTTACCCGAGATTCAGACAGTGAGCCTGTATCCTCTTTGCATTAGGTATGCTATCAACCCTTTTAGCTTTTAATTACACAAGGAGCACCTCAACACTGCTCCATTTACCAGCATCAGGAGCCCCACAACACATAAAACTTTTTTACTAACAGCTATAAATATCCATAAAAAGCCTGGATGACAAAAAAAAAAAACCACCGTTTACAAATCTGAAGCACATACACTTTAGCTGAAACCTCTTTGGCATTCCCAGTGAACACCACAACCTTCCCACTGCCCCTCCCCAGCTGATGGCTTTGCAGCACTGCAAATAGCAGGGCAGCAAAGCACACAAACCAGTGCTCCAGTGGAACACAGCACACACCTTGCTGTTCCTCATCTTCAACAGCGCATACAAATTGAGGTCCCTATTCTGTAACAACACACCGCTAGGACCGGTCTCCATCTTCGGCCAGGTTAGTTCCAGTATGCAAAGCAAAGCACATGTAACATTTAGGCAGGATATTGGCCCCGTTCGCCCCTCTCCCATCCTCTCTGCAGGTGCAGCAGCAGCACATGGCAGTTCTGTTGACTGTCAGAGTTTCCATCCCAGCTGAAGCCTGATAAGGGAGGCTACAGACAGGCCCCTGGACCCTATAAATCACCCTGCATGTCTGAGGTATAACGCACGTGTCATAAATCAGTCCTATTTATCAATAAGAGTTCTGGCAGACCTGGCAATTTCTGCTGCACCCTTGCTCTTTTAAGCACCCTGATTGTATTCAGAGGATTTGAGAGGATTTCTTCTCCTGACATTACATGTTCAATGAGCTCATGATGCATTCGTTGATAATCCAGCCATTTTTCACCTGTACGCACAACACAGATACCAAGGCAGAGCTGTCGCCGCTGGGAGCTGCTGACCCAGCAGCAGCAGACCCGGCTCCCAGGAGAGCAGGGTTGGAGAACAGCACACAGACAAATAGCGCCTGGGCTTCACCCCACAAATCCGTTTGTGGAAGACCTGGACTAGATCACTTGGGTGCTAGCACTATGCAGTCAGTCAATAATCTCTTTACCTGCTTTAAAATAATAAAAAAAAAAACCATCTCCAAACTTATTTAAAATACATGTGTCATGGATTATAACAGAGTGGGATCTCTCTTACAAGAACAGTGCCAAATTCTAGCAAGTATGCATATATTCTGTGCTTTTAAAGTTATTCTTGCGCATACTTGATGCTTTGTATATACACTTAATGCAATATAGAGCCATTTAAGAACACAAGCTTTTTAGTAGCTGGCTTTTAATCAGAGTTTATGTGGCATTTTGGCTCCAATGCTCTGCTCTTCCCTGCTGAGCAGGGAAGGAGGAAGCATTTCAGAAATAACCAAGAAAAGCTGGGGTTCAACTCTCTTTTGGCAAGGTGGAGGGGGCACAGGGGGCTTTAGTCAGCAGACTGATCACATCACACTCACTTGGAGCATGCATCATTAAGCTTGCACGGTAAAAATAAGACAGGAAAAGAGAAGTCATGCTCCCTACAGAACTATCATCTTAGTCTCATTCTACCTTCTGCCTGTTTTATAATGCATACTCAACATAAAATCTCTGAGAATGAAAGCAAAAGTCAGAGTGGCAAAATCAATGTTGTTGAAGGTGCGTTAAATTTTTTTATTTCCTTGTTACTACTCCTATATTAATTGTGCCACTAGCTGCATAAACATAAAACTGCCCAACTGAAATGGAAAAAGCCTGTAGACCCCAAATTATATATATGATTTTATTAGCCAGCTGAGAGTTGCTATTAAGTATTTTTTATTGTAGCAATATCAGCATGTCCCAATTAAGACAGGCGACAGACAAAAAAGCTGAGATACTGAAGAGGAAGGATGTGAGAAGTGCACAAACAGTGAAAGACCTGGAAAGGTTCAAATCGGCATTGTTTATACTAACAGTACAACAAGAATTTCCAGCAGGCTTATTCATCTTATGTAATCCTTGAAGCAGTAGCAATCTGTAGAACCGAGTGCCAATAATGTCATTGAAATAAATACCTGCTCTGTCTTTTGGAGTTCTAAGTAGAACATCTACACCAATAGAAAACTAGATACACATGCTAGTATATTAAATCCGCAGTTACTGGAGACAGGAAGGAAGAGTTCTACAGGAGAAGTTCTGCCAGAGTTTCCACTGTTTTTCTCCCAAATCGTCCTTTGGCCATCCTCACCCTAGCCCTGCAGAAGAGGGACCGCTGGTTGCTCTGGTCAAGTCATTCCCAGGATGTTCCTGATGAGATGAGGCTGTCTATTGCAAACAGAGTAAATTCCAGGAAGAATTAATGAATTACTACTAATTGGAGAGCTAAGTGAATAGGAACAGTAGTGTTCAGGTTGCTGTTACTGTATAATTTAAAAATAATTTCCCAGTAATTGATATTAATGAATGAGTCTATTACACAAGTCACAACTGATCTGGCGTCACCTGGAAATGGGTAATGGAGTCGGCATGAGGGAGGCATGCGGGGTGGGAGGTGGTAAAAGAGATTCCTTGCCATACCGCAGAAAACCACTTATTGATTTCATATTGATGGAGCTAATCACTTTGATCTCTGAGCTACAAGATAAATACCTCTGCAGCTAGTTCAGTTATTGAAGGACTGAGCTTTTACTTACAGTTCCCTAGAGTTGCTGAGTGATGTCTCTTGTCTGTAGGACCATCGATTCTCTGTACAGAGAACTAGTGGAAGAAGGATTACTAATAAAAGCCAAGACCGTGAATCTCTCCGACTATGTTGGTAAAGTACACATTTTACAGCTAGTATGGTTTTCAGTCTAACCAAACCACCAGCCCTTCAATGTTCACTGACCCCTATTTCCAGGCAAGGGTGAGATCAGGAGTAATTACATTTTCAGGACTTCCCAACTTGAATATCTAAAGCCATGTATGCAAATCAAGTCTGTTTCTGCAGGGTCCGTAGCACCTTTCACTGCTGCTGCTGAACCAGGACCTATTTGCAGAGCTGGTGCTTGGCCGCAGGCACCAACGCCTGGGAGTCTTGAGTGGTTTTGGCTGTCTCAAGCCACTCTGGTGTGGAACCAGGACATCCTTTAAGGAACACTGACCAGATGTTGGCAAGATGCTGAAGTATAACAGAAATAATCCATCCAGAATATTTACCAAAAAAACAGCAAAAATCCTACCTTCAGCATGTGTTCATTCAGCAGAGAAGAGTCACCCCCTTGCCTCCACCTCCCTGACTGTCCCTGAACTTTGAGCAGTGCTTTCAGGCACATCTGGCCCTTGATTTGAGTGAGATGCGTCTCTGCCTAGTTTTGCATTTCATGGTCCTCTTGCCCCATTTGCATTACCTGCAGCTGCAGTCAGACATGCTTGCCTATGCTCCACACAGAGGAAAAAAAAAAAACAAAACACCAAAACAACAAAACCAAACCACTTGCAGGCAAGTGCCAAGTCCCCTACATGTCCCAGCACAGATGCTGGCCTGTACAGACCCAACAGCAAGGAGGTGGCCCAGACTGTCCACACCAGCTCTTCCTCACTCAAAAAATCTGTCATGCTTTTTGAGCTGCCAGAACAAGATGCAGAAAGCATTTAAAATTGGCCTAGGATTTGGACCTGATTTTTTAAATACCAAAACATCTCCCCCTTTAAGGTTCCAAGGACACAGTCAAAGTCTGGAGGAAAATAAGCCCTCATCTGCTCTGCTCTTACAGAGCTGATCTAAGGAAGGTCACTCACTCCCAGTTCCTGGGGAAAGGACAAAGAGTGGAATTGTGCTACACAGCAAGTAAAGGCACTGAAATGTCCCTCCTCTATGACAAACTGACATCACTGAACTAATTTTCTTGGTGACCTTATCTAAATTAGTCAGAGAATATCCACTGTGATTTATGTTCGGTTGCAATTAAACCCTTTGATGCCTTCTAATTAAATCTGTGAAGATTAATTCCTATCCAGTTCTTTTGATTCTCCTTAAATAAAAGATAAAACCTGAAATGAATTTTATTCTTCAGCGGGGAGGGGGGCTGTTGCACCAGGGCTTGCCTGCCTTTTTGCCCCCAAATTACAACTCCACTTTCTCTCTTAACCATTTCTAACTTACCTCTGCTCCACAGAGCTCTAGCGCTCTCCCTTTTTGTCTCCAATAAAACATAATGTACTATTATTTTCCAATAAGATTCACCAGAACATCATGTATTTGGTGCTAAGAAATAAGTCGACTGTCACGAGGAGTTTTCTTGCTTGTGGCCCATTCCTCTGGATCTGTGTTCTCCAACATGTCTTGTAGATGGACTTTGACAGGGCAAGCGATGGGGTTATGGCTCCGTAACAAGAACTGAGGCAAGATTAGATCATTTCGGTTCATGTCGTGGATTCTTAGTTTTCTTGGGTCATTTTGTGGAGGACTTTTTGTTTTTTTTCCTACAAAGCCAAGAATCCCACCAAATTAGGTGTCACAATTCAATGTCTAACGTAGCGAGCAGCCAAGGTGTGATGCAGCCGGAGGAAAAGCTGCTTAAAATCTCTTTTCCCCCTTTTTAAAACCCTTTTGATAGAGCGTGGTTCCCTGGGATTCCAGCCCAAATCTAGAAGTCTTTTGCTAGCAGTGCGATTTATGCTGCTGCTAATGATTCTTCTCCACAAAGTTTCTTTAAAAGGTTACTGGAGAGCGGCTGCTCTGCCAAACACCTTCCTCGGTCTGGAAGGGAAACTCTGCAGCGTGTTTAACTTCATTTTCCTTTGCAGTTCACCTTTTAGATTTCTGGGGGCCACATTCCACAGCAATATTGCCCTGCTCCAGTCCCTGTCCCTCGACGGTACTGGGTTTTCTCGGAGCACGTTATATTGGTATTCGATGGCAGTTTTTCATTACTGGATTATGCATTTTTATAACAAGGCAGTGTCACATTTATTAAACCCGTGCTTCCTCCCCACAGGCGAGTACAGCTATCTGGGGACTACACTTCGTCAGGTAGATGTAGAGCCGATGCCCTCTCTCGCAGATGTCAGACAGCTAATAGCACTGTATGGAATATTGCCATTAGGTAAGAGCACAGCAGAAATTACTAGTGGGCCGAATACAGCGGCTTTGCTTGCTGTCAAGTAACGTGCATTTTTACTGGCTTTGACAAGGCTTGATTAATCGTAATCTAAAGCATTTTGTGGCATAATTGTTTTTCAATTAAGCCCTCTGAGTGAAGACCGTATCGCTTTAATAGTGCATAAAGGAGCCTGCACATGCTATTGTCAGGTATCGGGTTCCGTATCATCTCTGTTTGCATGTTAACAGTTTGTGAATGGCAGCACATAAAAGGAAACCACTTGGGAAAGATAATAGCTACAACAAGCTCCAGTGATCAAAATTAATCAAGTTAAGGGAAGGGCTAAGGTTGCAATTTACCTTTTACAAGCTGGCTAATGTTACTCGGTACTAAACAATGCAATCAGTTAAGGAATTAGTCTGGATTCGTTCTGTACATCAGAGAGAGCATTTTTAAATGCCCTTGCAGTTTTAATGCCACATTTAGCCAACATCTAACAAAGCTTTGCTGGGTCAGGTTGTTTGCTTTTAGTGTAAAATCTATCCCATATTTTACTTGGGAACGGCATCAAGCCAAAATCTAGTGATCGCAAGAAGTGCCTGTCTCGAGGGCCTCTGCTCATACTTCGCCTGCATCCTTTTCCATTCCTGGCTGGATCTCAGGGAGATTTTAACTAGGCATATCCTCCCCCAGGCTGTGTCATTGTCTGCCGATCCTCTTTATAGGCAAAATAGCTGACATCTCCCAGCCTCCCATTCTGGCGAACAGAGCAGAGATGACACAGAGCTGCTGCTCTTTCCCTCCAGAAAGGCCAGTGCTCAGTCTGCTCTGCACACCCGTGTGCTGCAGCTCTCCTCCTGGCGTTTCCTGGCTCCTGCTGCCACCAAAGGCTCCATGTGCTATGGAGAGCTCAGTACAGTAGTGCACAAGTCTGGGGCTTCAGGAAGAGGAGAGTCCTCCTGCTACCCTACATCTGCAGGTTAACAACCAGGATGCTGGCAGCATCCCTGCCTTCAGCCCAGGTGGGACTCTTCTTACCTAAAACTCTCTCAGCTGGTGTTGGGTGCACCCTCAGGGGCTGGCTGCAATCAGCTGAGAGCACTCAGCAGTTATCCCTGTCTGCGTGGACTGCAGTGTGGTATTGCAACTCTCTAGTAACTCCTCCAAGGTTATGTTTTAACACCATCTAATCTAGCAAAATCAAGCCCCTACATCCCCCACCCCACCCCCCCCCTCAAGACAGGAGGAAAGAGAACCCATAACTTTTCTGCCATTTATACAAATGGCAAGAATTCCAGACCCTGGAATTGCAATAAGAGTTTGAAAAATGCCTTTGAGGAAAAAAAAAAAAAAAAAAAAAAAAGAGGTATTTCATGAGCCAAAAAAAGGCATGGGAATGGTTTCACCTTTGGGGTGATACGTTATGGATGACATTTTACTTAATTGGTCTCAAAACTAGGCAATCATTAGATAATTGTGTATGTGTAAAAGTGAAAGTTTTTCCTCAAAATAGTCACCTGATAGCAAGGAGAGCTCCAGCTTAAATGGCATTGAGAAAATTATAAGCAGCTGAAAGGAGAAATAATAGTAGAAGATATACTTCATCTTTAACCACAGAGGAGTCTGCTGCTCCCCTCATAATAAATCTATGTGTAATAGTAATAGATTGGTATGGAACGACCAAATATTAATAAAGCCTGGGTGGCTGACAACTTCACTGCATCCTGCACAGCGCGAAATAATGGCATTCATCTTAGCACTCGGTTCATTGCCATTTATTCGACACAGGTAGCCTGACTGGATTTATTTTTAAATACCATTCTTACCTAGCTGTCCCCCTTAACCCAGAGAACTTTTCCATAGGCTCCCTCTGCAGCCCATCACCTTTGTGTGGGGCCAGTTTCCCCCACAGGTCCTACAGCCTGATGGGCACCAGTCTCAAAGACCTCCAGGAGTAGTGGATGCTCACATAAATTTTCAAATCTGACTTTGTAACAACCACCACCACTGACACAGGACGTTTTTAGGCAGAGGCAGTGATGTTACTGGATTACGAGTGGATACGGAGAAAACATTTAACATTTCCTGCCCCTTCCCTCTCTGGAGGTTCACCTGTGCCTGATTCATACGGTGACAGAGCCGCAGAAAAGACAAGTTCTATCATCATCAACCACTTAAATCTCTCTCTGTGGTTCTGTTTTCACAACGCAGGTGTTTCTGCGAGGCTTTCCCAGGTGACTGAGCATATTTCTTACAGCCCAGAATGCATTTCCAGGGAGCAGCCACAGAGACAGATTTGGAAACACAGAGCAGTCGTTGCTGCTGGCAGGGGGAGCGAAGCATGGCAACCCTGGGACTTGCCTTTGCTCATCCAGATAAAATGAGGGGAACACCTTCTCCTGGCACATCTATTGTACCTGCTCTGTAACATGCAGCTCCCGCGTTCCCAGCTGGGGAATAACTCTGTCTCCTCTGCAGATGGGCTAACACACGCTCAGCAGGCATGCTTGGAGGGTACACCAGCAGTGAAGGGGTTTGCAGCAGAGCTAGCCTAAAGCAACAAACAGTCTGAGCCTCCAATGCTTACCGAACAGCACTTAAAAGGAAAAATTACCCAAAAAAAAAGAGAAGTTAAAGGAGAGAAAATAAAACACGTGGTAACATCTGGTTTCAAAATCACTGGCAAACACATCTCCAGTAGATCGTCCCATTAGTTTGTTTTCTTTAAAGAGGGGGAAGCTGCAAAGCATCATTTCAGACAGCAAGAGGAAGGAATTCTGCTAGCCCTGTGTGCATCGTGAATCTGCGCCCTGTCCGATTGCAGAAGGTGCTCTGACAACAAACGCAAAGCTTAAAGCCACAGGTGCATCTCTAACCGACAGCGGAGAGGGGGTTAACTGCTGCATAGCTGAAGGTGCGCGTCCCTGCGCAGACCCCAGGCTTGTCTGTACACACAGCACCAGCTTCATTTCAGCACCCTTGTGTCCATCCTCAAATTTACCGATGAATTACTGTTCTTTTAGCTCACACAGATTTAGAGCTGAAGTTTGCCCATCAGAAGGGACAATGAGAGTGGCCAAGTTTTGCTACAAACAGGGTTGTTAGCTCAGATGTGCACAGTACAGAACTGAACTGCAGAGCACTTGTGTCATATTAAAGAAACAATGAATTCACATTATAAATTATTTGCAGTGAAGAAAAAAGGAAAAAAACCCATTCCATTACATTTATGGCAGACTTAAATGAAAGCACTAATAGTGCCGTATGACTTTTTACAGGTTCGCAGACGGTCCATGAGAAGGCTCCTTTGGTGAAATCTCTGTTACTAGCCGGACCCGCTGGTGTTGGAAAGAAAATGCTGGTGCACGCCATCTGCACAGAAACAGGAGCCAACCTCTTCAACTTATCTGCTTCCAATATTGCTGGGAAATATCCAGGCAAGAGCGGCCTGCAAATGATGCTTCACATGGTTCTCAAGGTACTGAGTTTTGTGTGCTTCTCGACCAAATTGGTTCAGTTCATCACATCTTTTGTGGAACAGACAGGGACCTGAACTGTAGTTTCTTGGTACCAAGGAACACACGCACCAGTCGTGCGAGGACACAGCTGCCCATGGGCCAAAGGACTGTTCAAAATTCCCTCCCTGCTTTCAAGGGTTCCAAACCGCTCGCTGACAGCCAGTGTGCGCGCTGCTGTAGAGGATATAATACCCCTTGAGAAATCACACGTAGTAGCCATATTTTTCATATTAACATTTGCGCAAGCGTTGTGTTACTTTGAATATAAAAAAGCATCATAGATAAAGAAAATTCCATCCTCTGTTTATACACACATCGGTCAGGAATGCTTTCCATGCAGCATTTAATCAAATACTAGACTTGAGGTGGTCAAAAATTTCCTCTTGGGCTCTGTTGCTGTAAAACAGCTCTCCCCTGTACCGCTCTCTGTTTACCTATCAGCAAGCTTTTCAAGAGAGGGAATCCTGGTTCAGGATTACATTAGCAGAAATGTATGAGAAGTCTGGAAATGAAAGAAGGCATATGAACTGTGAAGAACATATCCCAAATCCTCTTTAGAAAAAAAACACTATCCTGGCCGGATTTCTTCCACATTTTAAGTCCTCAGCATTTCTGCGAAGGAAGGAAGCTGGTAAACATTTCCAGACTAAATACTCTTAAGAAAGAAAAGACACAGCACATGCACTAGAAAAAGCCAAATACAATATTTTTCTAGTGCCAGAAGCCTACTAAAAGACTGAATTCAAATAGGCTTTCCCTGGGATTTATCAGATGTATTTTATTAAACCCAGTACTACAGCAGGTTTCATGGCAGGTGCCTCCATCCCCAGAAAAGACAGGTTTCACAGTTAAAAGCAAAGCGATCCCCAGGGACCCCATTTCTGGCTGGTCAGAGCAGTGCCGAAGGAAAAGTGACGGTGCTGTGATCGTGCACCTTTGATGCCGTGACACTAAGGCTGGGTCTGGCACTCCCTGACAGAAGCCAGTGCCATCAGACTGAGCTGATACTCCCTCTCCACCCGCCGGTCTGCACATTTCACCCTTTTCCGCTGCATTTCTCTGCCCTCATCAACAGCAAAGCACGTGTCTGGCTGCAAGCACAGCACACACCCCATCCTTTCCATCAACCAGCCCCTGCTAGAGCACAGCACCTTTACACACAGGAGAAAGGCAGGCAGCTTTTCACTCCCTGTGGAAGGTTCCAGCTGAAGATATTCCAGTTTTTTTGTACACACCCATATAATATGTAACTGGAATGTACATAAAATGTGTGCACATATCTAGACACATCAGATATGTAATTATATACACACATGATGTATGTACCTAAGTGTAGATATAAAAACCCTTACATTTTTCCACGTTACTTAAGAACAAATGGAAACATTATCCAACACCTCACCCTAAATCACGGGGAGCAGTCCAAGCTTACTTCTCTGCTGTAGCTCTTACAGAAGAAGTAATGACACTTGTGTGAACCTCCGTGAGTTACCAGGATGGAAGATGCTCGCAGTCAATCACACAGAATGAGGGCTGTCCAGGCGCTTGCTTATCAAAAGGTGATTTGTTCCAACTGCAACAGCAGCGCTGCTTCAAACTCTGCTCCTCTACTAACAGAGCAAACAGCATGGAGCATCTCTTTCCAAGGAATACTTCATCTGCGTGCTCATTTCTCTACAAACTCAGAGCATCGGCCTCTCTCAGCATTATTCAAATCGACTGTGTGGGATTGCCATTCCTGACCCCTTCAGTTGTTTCACCTCTCTCCCTGCCACATTTTGTCCCCGCGACCAGACCACTGGTTTGTACAATCTGCTGCCGATTTCAGCTTGGATTCTGTAGGTTCTCAGAGCCAGGATGGAGGCAATCCTCCATCCACAAAAGCTCTCACCTCTGCAGTTACAATCCCTCTTTCTTTGGTCTTGACAGTGCCAAATGTGTCTCATTTTCCCTGTCTCTGGGATCTCGAGTCCCTACCACAGCCAACCACTCCATTTGTCCTGCCATCAGTTGCTGCCTCTTTCCAACACCCAATACCCTCATCCTGTGCCTAGGGTGGAGTCACTCTGTTAGAAGACATACGTTGACAAGCGAGCAGGTCCAGTGGAGAGCCATGAAGATGCAGGAGCTGGAGCGCACCAGACAAGCTGAACAAATGCAGTTGTTTCAGCCTGGAAGGCTGGAATGACAGGGAGTCCAGCTGCTGTTTTCAGGGGCTTGGTGGGACACAAAGAGCAGAGCCATGCTTTTCACAGAGGTGCACAGCTACAGGACAAGAGGCAACAGACACAAGTGGCAGCAAGGGAAATCGTTTATATGTTAGGAAAAGCATTCACAAGGAATGGAAGGATAAGGAATCTTTTATACCCTGATCTGCAGGAATCTACTGGTGTCCAAGCTGAAGCAAATGCAAAGGCAACACACAGTGAAAACAAGTTCCTTGAAAAGAGGAAGCTGGACACTGGTATTTGCCCAAAAGAAAGTCTGTTTGGTTTTGTTTGATTTTCATTTTTTTTAACATGGTGAAAAATGAGTCTTGTGTAAACATATGTGGATTATTGTAAAACTACAATAGCATGTATAGCATGCAAGCCATGAAAGCAAGCGGTACCTTGGAGCTGACAAGTAGTATTTAATATTCACAGTTCTCTGTCTACTATCGGACACACCATCGTGCACCTTGTTAAAGCATCTTGCATGCAGATGATCACTGAAGGATTCACTGCGTCTCCGTAATCAGACACTTGTGGGTTTTTTGCAAATAGCAGCTGTGGCTGTTGTCAAGCAAGCCTTCTGCTCCAGCCTTCCTTTAGTTAGCCAGGCAGAATGCAGACCTGCCCTTTCCAGTTGTGAGTGAATGGCAGGAAACACAACAGTTCACTTGCTGTTATCTTGTGATCCACGTAACCACTGTTAGACACCAAGATTTACTAAATGTGCATTCATGGTGCTCTGTGATCAAGGTGGAGTAACCTTGCACTTTTGACTGCCTATCACATCTGCAAACAGCGGTGTTTCTGTAAGGAAAGGAAGCTCTGGAGAGCATAAAATGACCATTAGGAAACTTTCCGTCCATAACTTGAGTGTTGCCTGCTGGCAGTTGTTTCGTGGGAGACACCCCAAACAAGTGAATGGCACTGGAAAAAATGAAACTTTAATTTGTTTCAGATGTAAGAGCCAAATTCTTTTTTTTCCCTTCCATTTTTCAGGGAGGAGACTTAGAAGAGACATACCAGCTCCGCTCCAAAAGAGAGGCTTGTGTGTTACTCAGAGCAGGCACTTTGAATGTTGTGTGGAGGAAATTACTTCTCATACCAGGACAGGAAAACACCGACATTTCAATCTGCCTATTCAAAGGAAATGTAGGGAAGATTAATATTGAATGGGAAAACTATCGAAAGAAGCTGCAAACACCAAGCCTGAGCATTTGTGTTCTTGCCAGGCCAGCACTGCTTTGGAGCAAAGAGAGGATCTGTGTCTAATATAGAAGTGCTTCCAGCAGTCCCCAAAACAAAACTCATCCTTCAAGTGCGAACAAGAACATGCTGGAATATTTCAATTAAATGACATTTTCCATGTATTGAGCCAGCTTGAACTCAATGGAGCTCTCTGCCAGCTTGTACCAACCCAGGGCTTGGCTCTCCTGTGTTCCCAGCAAGACACAAAACGCTGCTGCAGTGCAACAGCTCATACGGAAGATGGACAGAAGGGTAGTGGAGGATGCATAGGAAAAAAAAAAAAACAAACACCAAACCAGCACAAATCTGGAAAGGACTGAAGGTAGAAGGCACGACTCTGCGACACGGAGGTGCAAAAATGCAGGGAGTTCATAAGGCTCGACTCCAAGGCAATAAAAGTGACAAGCGCTGGCCCTCCATTAGCAGGGGTAAGGCAGCCATCAGGTTAATCGCTGCCAGAGCCAGACAGTCCCTTACCGGGAGGCAGCAGCACACAGAAAGCACATTGTGCAAACAGCCACACATGGGAAAACGCTCTTAGCGCAACACTGACCAGGCTAAAAGGTTGAGAAAGAGGTGGCCAGGAGGAAATACCAACAGAGGAGGCATGTGTATGTGTATCAACAGCTCCGTGTGTGCTGTGCAGCCGTCTCCACTGAACAGGGAGTTCATAGAGCAGCAAGCTGCATGAGGATTTCAACACCGTCACTGCCAAGGCGGTCTGCTGTTTGGTTATGCTGTTTAGCAAGGCAGAGGGGACTATAAAAGTGTTGTACCAAAAAGGAATATGATGGAGTATAAGATTAGACTGTATAATCCCCAGTGTTGAGAGGCAACACAATTTTGCAGTCTGTCATCTATTTATATTCCCCCCCACACACACTGAATCAGGTTCATTTATTTGTACCCACTGCTGCACTGTCCCTTCGGACAGGTCCTTTTCCTGGCAGTCTGAAGAACCAGGTAGTTTACCCTAGTACATTGCCAGAAGCCTCAGCATATTTAGCGTTTCCATGCCACACAAGGCTCTTCCATTACAGTTGAAATCTGGGATCAGCACAATCACCCTTTCCTCCTGGCATCCCAGAGCAATTCTTTTGCCTTAGTGCAGCGCAGCCTGCTAGAAGCCTAGACCCCTGAAGTGCTAAATATCACCAGTACTCAAATATACAGTTACTTCTGTGACAAAGCAACTTTACACTGTGTTACTCTCACATCAAAAAAATGAAATGCATTCCCTCTGAAGGCCGTGTTTACGAGTTATCTTCTGTCTAGCAAGCCAGACTAGAGCGGCATTATCACAGCAGCACTGGAATATTCACCTGGTTTCAGCATCTTGCTGCTTTGGAGCATTTCTGTGAATATAAACTACAGAGGATTGAGCAGTTTTCAGCAACAAAGTGAGTTGCCAGAAAAATCTTAGTCTCGAGTCTTAAAAAAAAAAAAAAAAGAAATCCATCAAAGCCTTCAAAGTTTGGAAGCGCTTTGTGCACGTGTCCCCTGCAAGAATCAGGTTTCTGTATTTTCAAGTGTAGCAATTTAGCTGTTAAACTCTGGCTCTCAAGTTTGAGAAGTTTAACCCAGGGCTTTCCAAAAATGCTGTTTGATCGCTGATCAATGTTGACAGACAGCAGGATGAGGGGGTTTTTCCTGCAGTGATTTTCCTGAAGAGCAATTGAAGCCCCCGTCACCCATCAGAGAGCAGTTTGCAGCCGGCTGGGTGCGGTATTAGAAGGGTTAAGGAGCCATCTGCTGGCAGCTCCGACAAATTGTTGAATGCAGCAAAGCTAATAAAATTTCAATTACAAATTAATTATGGACAGTGCATTTAATTATCCGTGGATTCAAACTGTCCATGGACAATTCAAATGAAGGGCTTTCACAGGGGATATACAGTCTGCTACGTATCTGCCAACTATTTCAATTAGATGCCGATGGATTCTGGGTCTCTGATCTGTCTTTAAAAAAAAAAAAAAAAAAAAAAAANAGAAACAAAACCAGCCCCAGATACAGTGGGTTGAATTTGGTCACATTAATGCTTACCAACATCAGAAAATTACATTCAGGGCATTTCATACATTTAGATCGTTGCCTTAAACCAGAAAGCACGGGGAGGTATTGCTAAGATGGAGCCAGAATCAAGCTCACTCACTGTACTTCTGCTTACTGGGTGGGGAAATAAAGGGGACAAAAAAAGACAACTACAGGTGTGCCAACAGTGAAACACTCTTCCTTAAGAATCAAAAGCTGCATCACCTCGCCAAGCAAAAAATACCCAAAGATGATTGTTCTTACAAAGCAACGCACGGCACCTCTTTGGACATAAACGCAAGTAAAGTGAGGAGAAGGCAGCACAGCCAGAGCCTGTGAACTTGAGTGGGCAGCAAGCCACCAGCCCAATCCTCACCCAGGGAAAGGCAGGCTTCCAGGGGAACAGTGTCCCACCACCTCTTCCCCCTCCTGACATCCTCTCCAGGTACGCACAGAACACGAGTGAAAAATGGTGGTTATCTGATGTTTCAGAAGGTAAAAGTCACCATCAGAAAGCCCCAGCTGATCACCCATCCATTAGCAGTGCCAAGTTCAGTAAGGGTCTTTGAGCCAGAGTTCCCACACATCACAACAGATCTCATAGCAGGTGCATGAAATGCAAATGCAGTTCTTTAAGAAGCTGTAGGTTTCTTTTAGCAACTTAAACTACACCTATATTTTTCTTTCCAAGTCTTAATTTTACAGAGAACGTCAGTTATCCCACCTCTGCCCTATGATCGTGCTCCCACATCAGCCTTCTTCCAGCGCTAGTCCCCAAGCCTGTTTACAGGCATCCAGGAGCTAACTGGATTCACCTGCAAGCGCAGAGCAGTAGGACTGACTTGCGTTTTCTGCAGATGTCCGAGCCCTTGACTAGCAGGATACTCAGCAGAAAATCCGAGTCTAAGGCTGCTGCACAGCTCAGTTCAATGAAAGCCACAAGCTTGTCCTCTCAGATGTTTCTTGCAGTGTGTGTGTGAGCTTATGGAACGCACCAAACATACCTCTGAAAACAGGTAAATAGGATATAGATTTAAAAAGCACCTGGTTAAAATGGCAGATACTATTGCTGTATTATTTTAATCTGTCATTTCCTTCCAGCTGGTAAACTCAATGCACTGCTGGGATGAGCAGTTACCCCTTAATTTGTACACACAGATAATCATTCACGTAACTGCCTAGGTCCACACATCGGTTTCCGCAGAATTTTCTTACTATCTTTCACAACACGTTGTTTTTATTTTTTAAATCCTCATTATTAATGCTAAATATTTGAGTCCTGCCTTCCAACAAAGGAAAAAGCTCTGTGTTACTCCATGAAACCGTTCTCAACTTGGAGGTACCGCTTGGCATATTCTAGGACTGACGAATTGCCGCAAATAAAGTGTCACATGCCAGAGGTGGCATTGTATCCACTTCACCCCATCAGCAGCACAGCAAACAAGTTCAACTGCCCTCATCTTCCATTCTTTTCCTCCCCGCCTTCAACCCATTTTTACTGTACAGGCACACACGCACACTTGGTTCTTTTTAAATGCATCCATAAAAATGAACTGCGGTGCCTTGCAGAATGATGTTCATGACTTCATTCCTCCTGCCCTGGCTGTCAATCAGGCACTGAGCTTATGATGTACACAACCGATCGATTTTGTAAGCTTCCTCACTGGAAGCAGCAGTTTCAACTGGGAGGGGGAGAGGAAAAAAAAAAAAAAGAGCAGAAGAATGCTATCTGTCTCTCATTACCTGTTCACTCCTCGAGCCATCACTTTTGTTGCTGAGCAAACTAGCACGGCTCTGAGAGCCACTGGAAAGTGATTAAAATTTGGCAGCAGAATGTCTAAACCACTGGCGTTTCTATAGCAATAGGGAGAGCGCAGGATGTGAAAAAGCCTGTAGCATTGCTGCCATCCTGCTGTGAACCAAAGGTATAGTGCCGCTGCCTTTGGAGCCAGGAAGCCCATTTGTGGAGATGCCCCCCCACCTTCAAATTTAACAGGTTCCATTTGAAATTCTTGGGATAACTGCAATTTAAATGCCATTTTGTAAACCAGCAGATTGCATATCAGCCTATTTTGCTGATCAGTACCCTCGTTTCCCATGCAATAGCCGTGTCTTGCCTGTCTTCCCATTGGTATCACCCTGAGAAAACCAGGAGGGATCCTGCAGGCAGGGCTGCTGGTGGTCTGTCATTTACCACTGAACCCCACGTCCAGGCTTCCTTTTGCAGAACTGCAGCCGAATTTGGGTTGAGAAATGAAAGGTAAGCACAGCAGTCAAAATGATGCCATTTGGGTTGGGTTCCTAACGTTAGATTCCTCACTGGAAACGGTTTGATTTGCCAGGGCTGCTGAGCAGAGCCAGTGCTGTCCACGAGTGCTGAACATTTCAGGGAAAAAATAAACCAGGCTAATTTTAACTGCCGAAATACAGATTCAAAAGCATAATTACAGGCACCCAGCTATGAAACTGTAGCCATTTTAATCAACTTCTTGCCTTCCCTCCCCCATTTTCTCTTAGGTGGCTAAGCAATGGCAGCCTTCAGTGGTGTGGATTGGAGACACTGAAAAAATATTTTCTAAAGCAGTACCGAAGGCTGAACTAGAGGTGAGCTGCTCTTTTATTTCGGTGCAGATAATTTCTCCTGTAGTGTTACAGCCGACACAAAGAACAAGTGTATTTCTTAGCTTAGCGCATACCAGTCCAACCAGACCTGCCAAAGCTTGCTTGATAATAGCTTGTCTAACTTTTTTTTTTCTTCTAGGAGAGTCTTGTGACTTCTTAAGAGCCTCCAAGAGGTCACATTTCTCCCCTACACACTTGCTTTATTTAAAAATAGTCCAGTCACTGCTCATCAGTGCACTGAAAAGTAGAAGAGAATAATGGAGAATTTCAAAATATGAGTCAAGAAACTAAAAGTTAAGATGAGCTTAAATTGTTCAGCTCTATTAATTTGAGAAATTGGATAGAGCCAAAGTGAACAATAAAGTAACAAGGATAAATTTCCACTGTGAAAACAAAGAGCCTATGTTAAATAGTTATGTTTACAGATTATTTTCTTTGGGGTCCCAGGAGTCCTACTGCTATTGCTTCCATTCCTTCCTCCCTTGTGCAGCTTCCCCACTAGAAAGAAAATTAAAACACTGCCCAACAGGCACAGCAACTCAGTCACCGCAGCAGAGAGCAATTCACCTGAAATCCTGATTAGATTCATGCTGCTTGCAAAATATTTTACTTTTAGCGCTCCTCATGAAAAATTAAACCTTTTTTCTTAAGGTGAATCCTGTACATTTAGACTGGGGGATGGACACAAGCCTGTAGGTTGGATGAAGCATCACCTGGGATGAGGCTGTTACTCCTGCAAGTGATCCCCACCCAAAGGGAACCCTTCTCTTGGACTCAAACCTTCAGAGCAAGTGCAGATGGGGATTAAAAATGAGACTGGGGGCTAAAGACTGCCTGGAGTAATGATGATCTTTGCTTTGAGAGCCACCAGTAAGGAAAAAATTTCTCTCCATGCCCCCATCAGAGTCAGGGGTGTCACCTCTATCCCCACTGTCCCATCCACAGGTGTTTAAGAAAAGGTCTCTCGCGTTCTTGGTGGGAGTGGTTGGCTCCAGGCTTGAAACCACTCATGTCCCACAGTTCCCAGCATAACCAGTGTTCAGAGCCAGAGAGCGTGAAACGGGGGGATGGGCAGGGGTACCTGGCAGTCTGGGGAGCCTGCCATAGGAGCACTGGGATTTTGGAGCAGGTGAGCTAAGCTCAGCCCTCAGAAGCCAAAAGGAGTGAAAGTTACTTTGTTCATCCCAGGGTGACATTTCTGTCACCATGACTGGGAACCTGGTAAAACGGAGCCTTAAATGTCAAATTAAGCAAATGGCAAACTTAGGAAAATGCAGAATATGACCACAAGAATAAAAAGAATGAGAAAACAGGAGTATTTTAATTAAAACAAGTTTATCTAGAAAATAACCGTATGACTCTACCTTAAGACCTTTGGGATTTCTTATTGATTTCCCAATTTCCCCCCTCCTCCATCGCTTTTACTCCAGAGAACAGAGCTTTGGAAAAAATCACAATGTAATCTAGTGAAGTTTTCAAGTGAGTGTTGGTGACTTGGATGCTAAGTCTCCGTCATTTCTGAGAAGAGGCTTCTAAGTCAGACTTCCCCAATCCACTGTCCTAACCCAGTTATTCACTTACAGCTTTACTGACAGTAGAGCGAGACCGCAGAAATTTGATTAAGCTTCTCCAACCAATATTCACCTGAACATTATCAAGCATAACTATCCAATACCCAGTTTTGCTCAGTACTCATCTGTTCTGTAAATAGGAGTCAAATATTTGTTATAAAGTCCAATAGCAAATTATTGCGAAGCAGTAAATCCTGAATCCAAAGAGCTTGTGTTCTCAGGTTAGACCCTCAGCAAGCTAGAAATCACAGCAAATATTAGGGAGGGTATTTTTCACGTGTAAACCACAGGTAGGAGTTGGTAGAGCATCATCTCCATGAGCTGGGAGGATACCCTGACAATTTTTCTATCTGTTAAGGTTCATCAGGTGTGCGTCTCCAAGCAATATTTCTCCTTGAACTGGAAATCAGGATTTCCTTCTTTAAGAGCTGTTTCCTTCCTGCTTTTCAGTACAGGAGCAGCAAATTCAGTAGTGAAAGGCACTAGCACAAACCCACAAGCACATAAGCAGAAATCAAGTATTTACCTGGCTTTCAGAAGATGGGTTTTCTACGCGGGTTGGGCATCCAGTCTGCTTACACTTAATGCAACTAAACTATTAAAAAAAAGCACAAAATCCTGTTGAATATAGCATGTCTACATAAAACTTCATCTCATTAACTGCGAGCCGTCAGCATCAATAACAACTCTTTCCTCCTTGTATTTCCACGCACATGCTGAAGATGAGCCCAAAACGACTGGAGAAGATCCTCCCCAAATTTCTTAAGGCTTTGAAAGCACAAGACAGAGTGCTGCTCGTGGGAACCACCAACCGTCCCTTTGATGCTAATCTTAAACCTTTCTGCAAAGTCTACCAAAAAATTATTCTGATCCCTAGGCCTGACTACGCTTCAAGATTTGGTGAGTATTTCAAGGGACGCTGTTGATTGCTGCTGTTTAAAAATCCATGCTCATTGTCTGGTGATCCTCAGAACTGATTTTAACCTCAATTCATACTCTCAAGTGTGAATTTTCAGTTAATTTCTGCATTGCCTAAATTTTCAATTCCTGGAAGTTTAGGTAGTGTTGGTACAGGCTACCCCAAAGATCAGATAATAAAAGTGGAAGCTGGGAGAAGGGTTTAAAATACCATTCTGCAGTGACTAGCATTACTTCGTGAGTTAGTTGAGTCAAGCCCAAGCTGTTTTTTTCACTGTAGGAAGGATAAGATCCCATTTCAATACCCACTTTCTATTTTAACCTTTTCTTTTTACACAAGAATTATGATTTTCTGTTATTCCTATCCCATTTTCATACTCTAAACAATACACTTCAGAGCATCTCCATAAACAGAACCATGTCAGGAGGATGGGCTTTTGTCCATTTTTTGTACTTACAGATCACAAGAGAAATTGCAGAGGTATCCAAGATTTTGCATGTCTAGTCCATCAAATGTTTACAGGGATGGACAGGCTCTCCCCAAGCCTGGCAAACCCACATGCTGCGAGTCCAAGCTTGTAAGGAAAACCGGGTCTTTTATTAGACCGATTTACACAACTAGAAAAAAAAATACAAACTTCCAGGCCTGCAGATTTTCAGATTTGAATCACCTCGAAGTTCAGAATAGCTAAGCATTGACAAGGAAGAAATGCTCCAAATTAAGCTTAATAATGGGCTATTCGTAATGGCACAAACGCTGAGTTAGGACTGCCCTTCCCCTGCCAGTAGCTCCTAGCATGGATATCCCTGCTGCTCACCACATCAAAGAAAAAAGATTCCCTTCACGACACTGACTTCTGATGAATCACGTCCAGCAGAATACACAAGTAACAGAAACCACCCTCAGTTCAGGTGGTTTGTACCCTTAACGCACCGCTCCACATCGTCACCTTCCTACAACATCAGGCAATCATGTTGTGGAGTCCAGTTTCACACCGGAGGCAGCCAGGGTACTGAGATGATGCACGTTTGGGCAAGCTCAAGACAGGTTTTGACTGCCTAGCACATTGTAAATCTCTCCCACATGCAAGAATTTCCATTGTGCGGATGGGAAACAGTCTGTAAGCAAGTTAACATGTGTTTCATGTTATGGTACAGCTCTGATAAATTGCAAACAGATAAGGGACATGAATGGGACCTAGGGAAAGGAGGTGAGAGCAGCTGAATTTAGTTCGTCTCTGGGGACTGAACCACCACTTTCTGGGATTCTCACCACTAATTTGGAGTCAGAAAAAGGGCCAGCCAAATGGATTTCAACTGCAAACTTCGGAACGGCTCAAAAAGTTAACTCTTGGTGTTGTAAAGCGGGTTAAACTTGTAGCTTTACTTCTTTGACGTTGTCCCATTTAAGACAGTGCCTGGCTTGTTCTTTAGCTCCAACCTTCCCTCAAGTTCAATGGAAATATGATCTTTATGGTACAGAGCACTCATCTTCCAATCTTGACAATTTTCAGTGCCTGACACACAGTTTGAGAACAAAAGAAACTTGTTTTGACAGAAAAGCCATGACATAACCGATATTCATAGCCACGGTGCACAGCTACAAACCAGGAGATTCCAACCTGTGCACGACGGAAACAGCAAACATACCACAGAAATCATTAAACAGAGATTCACGATCCCATAGGGGTTTCTCGCTATCCATCACCCAGCAAGCCAGTATCTCCCGTTCAGCATGATCCCACCTGCAGCAGCAGCACACGATGTATGGCTGCGCAGCAGTGCTCTCTGTTGCGTGCATCGGTTCCTCTTTTACGAATCAGTGGTTCAGCCAATAATTATTGACCACGGTTACAATTCAAGTGGAAGATCACAAATTGCCCGAGTGAAAAACATGCCCATAACTATTGACAGCTCTGTAGTACCATTCCAAAGCATCGACACTGCAGTCAAAGCCAGAGTAATGCAGGTTTTCTCCATCCGATGGCTGCCCCAGCATCCAGTACCATTAACTCTCTGCCCCACATTTCCATACTGTGAGCACTCAGACACACACTACTCAAACACAAATTGTCTGCCTCATTCAAGAACATTTTAAACTCTCTGCGTGAGACTTTTTTTTTTTTTCCTCCAGTGTTTTCTTGTAGGGCTTTAGAGGAAGGCACGGTGAGATAACATGGAAGTTTTACTAAGTTTCTCCAAGACAGCCTGTTACTTTACAGAGGATAAAACAAAAAACATTTATTACTCCTATTAATTTGGGGTTTTTTAGAATCAAAATCTCAGACACTTCACAAACAGAGCCTCACAGCTAAGAGACCCAGACAGGCTCACCGCTTCACTAGCAAGCTAAATGCCAGTCACAGAAATGTCCCCTGGCCTCTGCAACACGTGCCTGCATATCTGGAAGCCTTTGGCTCTCAAACCAGACATTGAGTCCCCAGAGCAGCCCTCGGTTAGCAGGAGTAACCTGCGATCAGGGTCATGGAAACCAAACCAGGCTGTTCATGGAGGCACTTTACACACCCAGATGGGAACATTCTGCACAGGTTCTCTTTCTGTGTATGCACACAGGCATCGTTAAGGAGTTCTTTCCATCTTTACATGCATATCCACTGCACGTTATATGCCCTTGGTGACTTTCTGAAAGTACTGACCAGCAGCCAACAAACAATCACTAATGGTTTAAGAACAGATTTGCCTAAAGGCTGGAGATGAAAGAAACGGCAAACAAGAAAGATTTGAATCTCAGCTTTCCTGACCAATATCCCTGATTTTTCTGTGTCATTTTCAAAAGGCAGAACTATTTCTTCTGCTTTCCCTAATGCATATCTTTGGCGTTCTCTTTTTCTGGGTCCTGGTGAGCAGTGTTATGGAAACACATCATCCTGCAGAGCGGTGGAGAGATCACCAACGCTCTCAACATCAGCTGCCTGGCAAAGCTGTCCGATGGTTTCACCCAGGGACACATCGTGCAGGCGGTGCAAGCTGTCCTGAGTGAGCTACGCCTCCTGCAGATGACCAGAAAGCCGCTGAGCACTGATGAGTTTGTGACTCCTCTGGCCATGCAGGACCCGGTATACAAGGAGGAGGAAGAAATGTTTAAGGTGACATTAAGAGCTCCGTTAACTGGCTTTAATCGTCCCCTGCCTTGTCCTTGTCCAGGCACATTTGATCCAGAGACCTGCTAATTCTGCTGATGGGTTGCCACATCACTATTTGAATGATGATTTAGGGCTCAAGGGCACCAAACATCCATCACCCCTATTTTGGGATGTTTGGCAGCTGGCCATGCCAGGCAAGTGGTCGTTATTACAGGCAGCAGCTCAGCATAGGCAACACACCCGGCACGCTGTTCTGCTGAACCTACTGCCTGCACCCAGCTCATCTTGACCAGGGTGGCCCTGACTCGCACAGATAAATTATACACATGCCATTAGTACAAGGCATTGGTCCTCTGTTTCAGGGCTGATGGGTTTGACAAACCTGGCTGTATTTTCTTCAGAGGGCAGAAAACTTGGACACGTGGGGTGTGCAGGATCAAGGCCGTATTTAAAATTATTTCAAACAAGAATTTTCTTCATTTCAGGGTTTAAAAAAAAAGTTTGTCTTAGACTCCATCCCTCTCCCTACCCTCAGAGCCATAAAATCCTTCAGGCAAAACCTAGTGCTTTTGAGGTGCTTCCCATATACCTCGAATATACATGGGTCACCCTGCAAACAACTGCTTCTTCCGCGTGTGGCTCAGTAATAATCACTCTCCCTTTCCCTGGACTAGGATTATCTTCATGTAGTGGTTCATGCTGCTTTCACTGTATTGCTTTTGGTTTTCCTAATGATGGGAATAGTTTATCAGGCTTAAGTACAGGTCCACAATTTACTTACTGGAGTGACTTCAGCATAGTTTAGGGACAGCTGAACTGGGGTTGAATTAGCTAGGAGAGTGTCATACTACAGCTTAGCAGCACGGACACCCCAGGAAAATGGCACAAGGCTTGGCCAAGGCAATCCGAGCCTACTAAAGGCTAGTAAAAGCCTTGGCCAGCAAACAGGAGAGCCCTGCTGTGTACCCAGGAGAGCTGCAGGTAGCCCACCCCAGGGGCTCTAAATGGGATAGGACTTATGTACCCAAACCAAGAGACCCAAAAAAAGCTTTCTTAATCCCATACCCCCCCAACTGCCACCCAGACATGCCTATAAACCATCAAGTTCTCCTGGCCAAAAGCCTTCCTCTTCATTCTGCTCTTTGAATCCCCCCAGTGCCTCGCACAAGAAACAGGACGCAGTTTCTAGCAACTTTGTCCAAATCTTCCTCCACTGCTGACCTAGCGATAGTGCATATTTCTCCCAGCCCTGTTGAATACTTTCCAATTTCCATTTAGGGCCATTTGGCTCATTCAGCATAGACAGCATTTGTGATATTTGGCAAATTACTCTTTTTTTCCCCTCATGCTTCCTATCTAAACCAATATCTTTCTTCAGGGAAAGACTAATGGTTCAGTGTTGCAGGAAAGAAAAAAAAAACAAAACCCTATCGTTGCCAGTAGTAATTCATTTGTACCCTGAAACATGAGAGCTAGTATTTAGTGTGAGTTTAACTTGAAAATATTACCCCACTTACTATCAACATGCCTGTTTTGTACAGCACATAGTGTGCAGGCAGCACTGCATTCTGAATACGGCTAGAATGATACTGGCCTCAGCATCCCATGGCAATCCCTCCCTGGCATTAATCACAGCCCTTGAGAAAGTATTTCCTTTTACCTGTTTTAAATTCGTTTCCCTTAAATGTCGTGGAACCTTGCCCCAGTACCTGTAATACAGCACAGGGGAAGAGGATTGTCCAGATGGCCTCGTGCATTAATTAACTGCAGCATCTTCATCTCCCCTTGCACAGAAGCCCCTCTTCCGCTCTGATTGTTGCCATCACCAGACCTTCTCTGTTGCTTCACTCTGTCCTTTTTGAAGTGGGGCAGCTGAAACATTCAAAGTGAAGATTAGTACTGTGATGAATCTTTGATTTCTGTTCACTAGGAACCTGAATCTCCCTGTTTGACATTTCTATTCTGCCAGTGTTCCAAAATGAATATAGATAATGCAAAATTTGCAATAATGTGATTTCTTCATTCAATTTACTCAATTTTCCGCCCCGATTAGACATCCACATTTTGGAAACTAGAAATTATTGCATGAGTCTGATTGATACAAATCCTTGCACAGAAATAACAGCAGTCAGAGAGGAGCAGAGGGCAGTTCGGCTGGCACACCGGTTCTGCCTGGCTGTGGCTGGTACCAAATACTCCCAATACATAAGAGAATCCATACCAGACAGCTGCCGATATCGTTCCAACAAGCACAGCTTTTTAACGCTGATCAGTAACTTACATCCCCAGTTCAGATTGATAGCATCAATCCCTTCCCGTGCCAACAGTCACAACCACCTTTGTCTTTGGTGTCCTGCTCACACGAAGGGCCACCAGCAGCCCTCTCCCTGCCCCGTGCTGTTCTCCCCGACACAGGAATAGCATAGCCTCAGACCACCTTTAGAACAGAAGAATTCATCTGCCCACCACATAAAGAGCCCTGAGGTTCCCCCAAACACCTCCCGTGACACCACTGAGCTGTGGATGCCCGAGAGGCTGCGTGATGGTTTAATCAGTGGAGTTGGGGCTCTGGGAGGAGCGGTGCTGGGCTCATTGGGGCAGTTAGAGAAGAGACGGCAGCGTCAGGGCTGCCCAGCAGCCAGCATGATGTTGGCAGCCGTCAGACTCCATCTACCCGCTGACAGTATTTAATCTGCGAAACAAGAGATCCAAAGAGGGTGCCTGTCATCAGCACTGCCTGGGACCTGGAGGAAGCCTTTAAGCAGCTTAAGACACCGAGAAGGACCATCTGGGGCCAGGAGAGGAACATCAAGGGTTTTTCTTCCCTCTACCCTTGCACTGCCTCTTGTCCAGCTCCTTCTGTCCCCACTGCCTGTCCGTAACACATCCTGGGAAACAAGACAAGGCACGTTCCCAGGGCAGCCTCAGCAGGCTCACAGGGGCATTCGGGATGAATCCTATGGAAAAGGCAGACTTTACGGGAGGGCACGTTGGTAGGAGGGTTGAGCACTACCCAAGGGAAGGCAGAGGTGACACCGTTGTGGCATTAAATAGCGTCTGTGGTCAGAGGAAGGACATTCATTCCTGGGACAGCACATGGATGTACATGTCCCAGAGGGAAGGTGTTTTATCAGTCGTGTCAACACCTGGTAGCATTGCAATCCCTGGTGCAGGCAGCTCTGCCTACAGGTTCCTGCACGTACATGTGGGGCAAGACTAATTCCTGCACACTCCTGTCTTTAAAGCACTGCCCTCTCCTTCGTTTCACATGGTTTTCACATGGCCCAGAGCTGCCTTGTTGACATTACAGCCCAGGAGCTTGGCAAGTTCACAGAGCAACTCTACCAAAACCATTTACAAGTCACAGGTCTGTGAACAGGCAGCTGAAAGCAATAAACAGGTTTCTAATGTTCAGGGTTTGTTTTGCTTCTTAAGCTCCCACATGGAAATAAAACCTGTCTGGAGTGATTTGCAGAGCCAGGAGAAGCACAGGCTTTGTCTAGTGCCAAGCTGCTGAGCAGAGGGAGCCCTGACAAGAGCTGTATACCTGGGAAACAGGGCTGGTCAGGGAAGTTCTAACATTCCCATAACCACAGCAACACAAATGGCCCGGCTAAGTATTCCTGTTAACGAGACACACTTCAGGCAAGCAATTGCCGTACTTCTTGTTGTAATAATGTACTCAAGAGATGTGAAGATTTCATTTCTGCCTCCCCACAAGCCAGACAGGATTTTTATTTTTTTTTAAGGAATGCTCCATTGCACTAGTAAAAAGTTTAAGTGGTGTTTTTTTTTTTCTGTTTAAATTTTATTAAAACATACACATGCTTTTTGATTCTCCAGGCTTGGTATGCCAAGACACCTCTGGGTAGAGCCCGAAGCAGAGCCCTGACAGGGAGTACGAAGGCAGGAAAAGGAAAAAACAAAAGAAAATAAAGGAAAAACTAGCTTCCTCAAGAATTTTGCATCTGGAAACATCAGTCACAGCTCTACTTCGCTGAAAAGGAGGAGACGTTAGGAAGGCAGACACATCAGAATAATACACCCCAAGTTATAGTTACTCCAGGTTCCTTTCTGAATTAATTTTTAAGTTTTTTAAAAAATCAGATGCGACATCAATGTGACATGCAGTTCTCGGAGGAGGAAGAGTTAATGACCACTGACTTGCTCAAGCATTATTTATTCTGCAAGGTTTTAGGGGGCAGAGAGGTTCATTACTCAGGACTGTAACATGCCATCAACTTTTAGGCTATACTCATTTATTTTCAGCAAGTAACTCTCCTTAAAAATTGATGTCACATTAATGTCTTTCATTACTTTAGTAGCCTATATGCTTTTAAAACTAACTGCTTTCTATATCTGTAACTCTAATGTGTTACAGTTCTCAATAAAACTATTACAGCCATAAAGACTGCTTTTTAATTGGGATGGATTAGAAGACACTTAACGCGATCTACCCCAAGCTGACTATTTACAGAGCTGCATGAGGACCAGCACTGTGTCACCTGCTCAGACACGACACACCAGGGAAGCTGTGATAGCATTTCAGGTGATAGGCAGTCTCGTTCTCTCACAAATCGACAGTTTGGGGCACAAGTTATTTATAAACAGAGGTTAGAATGCCCCAAAGCTCTGGGACACCCTGTGTGACACTGACGGAGCCAGCACCACCTTTATGTCCAGGACAGGACCTCATTCACGGCGGTAAGAGCCACAAATCCACAGCACACCTATAGTGACTTGACAACACACAGCTTGCAATACCCATTAAAGTAGAAACACAAGGCACACATCCCCAGGGAGCTGCAGGAGCTCTCTGTCCAGGCAGGCTGGGGGGTACCAGGAGGGCTGCGGTGCTGTGTGAGGCTGCTTGGGGTCCCTCCAGGACAGACCTGCCTTTGGGGACAGGCAGAGGCTGGGGCCAGCCTGTCACACCTGCATCGCACATCCTCTGCCGGGTACAGTCCAGAGCACAGCACTGGTCACTGCTGACTAAGATCTTTTACATAAAAGGGAATTATTCCATTTTAAACATATCTGCATCTTTGAACCATCCCAAACCCTTACTTGCCCAGGTTTCTCCTACTAGAACAGAGTTAGTTCATCAAAAATACCATGGCAGGTGGCTCGTAGAAAACACGCTCTTACCCAGACAGTCAGTACACAGCATGTTTGAGGACAGATACTCTACAGAAAGACCAAAGCTCCCCCAAAAACCCGCTTTGAGAAGCTGCTCTAACAAAGCTTACTGGGAAGGGGATGGTATTGACCCTCTCCTGGAAAAAGATGCCCCTGAAAACAGCAAAGCCTGGAAAAAAAAAAAAAAAAACCACCACCCAGAAAGATGCCTACAGGCAACTGCCTGCACAGAGAATGATTTAAATAATCCTGTCATTGGGCACAGCAGCAGGAACGGGATGGCTCTGGTTAGTAAAGTGACTTTTCCTCCCAAGGGAAGCAAGGGCTGCCATGCCATCACAGCACACAGGACAGAGCCGCCCCGACTCGGGCTTTTTGGGGTCCTCTTTGGACCAGGGCTCCCTTGGACCTTCCAACCTCGAGGATGCATCTCCCGCCCTGCCAAGGGGATCCAAATGGCAGGAGAGGAAACACTCGCTGGATCGCTTCTGTGCAACACCTCCGGGCAGCTCTGGCATCCACAAGTCCTTCCCCCCAACATCCATCCCAGCAGTGATCCGGCTGCTGGAGCCTCGGCATGACCCACACCAGGGAGCCCAGAGCAGGAGCTGCCAGCCCCCGGGTTTAATCGCTTGCAACAGAGCGGCTACAAACGTTGGCTCCCCTTTCTTTATTCTTTCTTTGCACACAGGCTGCTGGCTTCCCAGGTTTGGCAGCACCTCTCCATTAAACAAGGTGCTCCTCAGATCCATCCCGAGTGAGGAGAGCCAGGCTCCCCAAGGTTTGTGTTAAAAACCTCATCTCTGCTCTCATCTGCAAGAAAACTAATTTGGATAATTCCATCCTCAATCTTGCAGACAGTGGAATACTCCTCTCCACAACAGGTTTGACAGCAGAACGTGATGTGATGAAAAGGCTGCATTTAGGGCGGACGTAAGCAAGCCCATTAACTAATATTTCAGCAGGTTCAATGCAATCTCAATAGCGGAGTAACGCGCCGACTGGTAACATCCATCTCTGACCCCGCGCAGAAAGGATGCTCGAACCCTCCCCTTCCCCAGGGGCTCGGCAGGGCAGAAGCCTGGGGTTTTATCCAGTCTATGGGGGGGCACTGGGGCAATTTAACCTCGAGGTGTAGCTTGCAATGGTGGCTGCTTTCTTTGTAAACTGCATTTTTTTTCCCCCCCCCAGGGATCTGGAAGCTGCAGCTGGTGTATTGACAAACAGCGATGGACTCTGCCCTGTGTAGAGTCCTCCCAGGGACTTTGCGACACCCAATCTCCCACTTCGTTTCCAGCAAGAGGGGAGTTTTGGGAGACAGAGGAGAGGGGCACCAGGCTGCTTCCCCTCCTGGCGTGGTGGTGGGAGATAACCCAGCAGCACCAGCAAAGTTGAGGAAAGAAGCTGTCGTGCTCATTTATATATGTAAGTGATCTGGAGAATTATCGGCTAAATTATTTAAATGTCCCATTACTATTAAATTACTGGGCATTCATTGTAAGAACAGTCATAGTACGGCAACTAATTTGGTATTAATGTGAATGTCAGCGTTTCATTGCAGTTATTTTGTACTTCATCATAAGATAATTTACCAATAAATTAATTGGCTTAATTGCTTCCCAAGAACTACATGTGACACCACTTTTTAAAAGCGTTCCTGCTCACTCCCCATCCTCCTGCTTTAACCGCACCAAGGGAGAACCCTCCTTTGACAAACTTGGGAAGGACACGCAGAGAAAGAGGCAATGAAGTCTTGGCACATCCCTGCCCTGGGGATTTTAGCATGGTTTAAAAATAGCCCCTGAGGAGCAGGAGCCCAGATTTGGGTGCCAGCACCTGGGGCCCCTGCAGATGGGCTGGGGGGGAGAGGAGGGGCTATGCAGGGTCCTGGGGGGTGGGCAAGGAGCACATCCTCAGCACCCAGCCTCCATCCAAGACAGGGGAAGCATCTGGGGGCCGTTCTTGCCCACCTCCCTGTTGTACAAATTCCCCACATCACCTTCCCCTCCCCAAAATCCTGATAACCTGCAACCCCCATCAGCCAAACCAGCTGGAGCAGGGACCAGGCTGCAGCTGACAGACAAGCTCCAGTTGGAAATAAGTTGCTACCAGTTTGCCACAAGGCTCTCCACCAAAAAGTAGTGCCGTAACCAAGGGCTCAGGTGTGTAGCGGATACCCTATTGACCCTAAAACCCTGTCGATGAGCCCAGGAAACACAAGCAACTACCAAAGCACTTGGAACAGGATGAGTAAGAAGCCAAAGCCAAGTGGAGCCTTAAATCATGAAGCATCACCTCCACACGCCACTGTACAACGCCCACCAGCCACCTGGGAAGAGCCCCAGGCACCATCCCCATGGGCATCCCTGCAGGAGATGTGCCCAAGCCCAGCAGCGAGTGCTGGGGATGCAGCCCCATCCCAGCAGCCGGGGAGGAGGGAGGAGAACGGTCCTTGTTGGGTAAAAAGCAGCAGCAGCCACCCCCAAGTCACGCTTTCGCCATGTGCCCCGGGTATTATTAGGTCCCTGGCTCATGCCAAGCACTGGGGTTGTGCCGCTGTGGCCAGAGCCCTTTAATCAGACTCGTCTCCGATCCCTGCCAGCTCTGCATGAGCTATTTTGCCTCGCTAGCCTGTACAGACTCATTTAGAGACGGGGTTATTGGGAGTGCTGCTGCCTTCCCAAAAACCAGCTCCTCCAGCACCAGGTTTTTTTGTTTCCCCACCCCTCCCAGCTCTCTGGCAGCCACAGCAAGTCTCCAAAAGCTCCCATCCCTTCATTCCCCAGGAGCTTAGGAACAGTTTATCGCTGTTTTCTTCTCCAGGAGATGGGAAAAAAGCTCCATCGAGAGCCCAGTGGCTAAGGACAGCTATTTTCTCCAGTCTCTTAGTTTAAATGTTTTTTAATAAATCAACAGGGCTCTTTTGCAAAGCTCTGTGAACAGATTGCACCGGACTCAGGGTTTTGGCATGTGCTCCTCCACCCTCAGGGAGAGATCAGCCCAACCGCAAAATGCTGCTAAACCTTAATTTATGATGATTTGCCCTGGTCCTGGGCGGTCTCCACTGCACCAGGCTGGCAAACGCTCCGGCTGCAGGTGGGAGCAGCCATGGGGAATCCAGCTCCTTCCAGCACACCCTGGCCAGGGAGGAGTCCCAGCCACACAGTGCCTGCTGCAGCCCATCAGGGCCAAAAAAAAAAAACCAACCAACCAAACCATAAAACCAAAAGGAAACCCAAAAAGAACACCAAACAAATAAACAAACAAAAAAACCTTAAAAAAAAACCAAAAAAACATTTCTCAACAAAACACCCCAAATCCAGTAATACAAAGTGAAGCTGACTGTTCTATTAACTCCCATCCTGCATCAGCAATTTTCTAAAAGTGTGGAAACGTTATAATTGACTTTTCTGCTAGTAGCAAAATGTCATTTTTTCTTAATACTTCCTAAGTCAGTAATGCATTTCAAAAGCCTCCAATGCCACTACCGCAACAGGACTTACAAATTAGCACATTTTTAGCTTTTCATTAAACACAATACCCCCCCCTAAAAAAAAAAAAAAAGGCTCATCATATTAGGGTTTCTCTCCTCATTATTGAAAGTACTGCGACTTTGGAACTTCACGCAGCAAATTATAACACACTCAGCCTGGGTCCATTGTCAATCAGGGCTTCAAAAAGGTGTCACATCGTCAGGCCCTCTTGAAGCACTGGAAATATCGAAGTCTATTTGAAAACGCCTTACGCCGTCTCTCCCTAGCCTTGCAAATCATCACAGCACCGGATAGAGCTCCCTTTTATTTTTACGCCTCGTGGCATCAAGCCATTTTCTATTCCAACCAAAAAGTCTTGCTGTGATTTAAAAAAAAAAAACCCTCATACCTCAGATAACAAGCTGCATAAGATCCCCCAAATCATTTGAGGCTCTTGGTCAGCTTTGCTGTAGTCTCCAAAGGAGGGGGCAGTTCTCCCACCGGACCCCCGGTCATCTACCATGGGCTATCCCCAGCCAAGGATGCTAAAGTGTCACCTCGGTGCCATCAAAAGCCTGGTGCCTCTGTGGCCAGTTCCCAAGCTCAACACCACCAGTGGTGCATGTTTTCCTGTAGGTGGGATGCTCCTCTCCTTAAAAACATTCGTGCTTTAAGTTGCTCAAACTGGCAAAAAATGCACCAACAACAAGACAACCAGGCGCACCCAGCAGCAAAAAGGGGAAGGGAAGCAACTTGTGCTTCTCAGGAAGGCAGCTGCCAGCCAGCAGCAAGGTAAAATCCATTTCCCAACCTCCTCTTCCAGCTCCCTTCTGCCCTGCCTCAGTTTCCCCAGCAGGGACAAGGCACCACCAGCAAGGCGAGGATTAATGCAAATACAGGGACGGGTGAAAGACATCTCCCACCACAGGCAACTGCAACACCAAAGCCCAAAAAAAGCACCAGGGAGCTGCTCAGAGGAGGACCCACAGAGGAGAGCCCGAGCCCAGCATCATCAAAAAAAACAAACACAAGGAGCCCAACTTCTGTCCCTCGAAGGGCCACAGCTTCTGCACCACTCTCGTTGCTGTGTGCCCATAGAGAAGAACTCCAAGGGCTGCTTTGTCCACCATCACTTCAGAAACCAGCCCAAAACCCACAGCCAAGAGACAAACCCTAAGGAACCCAAGGGGTGGGGTTTCTATCTGCCCACCTGCAGCTCCCCAGCAGCAGGAACAGCTCAGCTGCTGCAAATGGGTCGTTAGCAAGGACAATGGGGCAAGTGGGGCAGAAGCCCAGGCTCCCCAGTTGGTTCTCCTCCAGTTTTGTCTATCAGGTGTCCAGGGAGAGGTCCCAGCCTCCATCCACATCAGGCTGTCACAGCATCTCACCTGGGTCCAGCACCAGCTGGAGCCTTTTCTAGAGGTTTCCTTCCAAAAGCACAGTTTGAGAACAAAAATCATTTTGATGATGGCAGTGAGCAGGCAGGTCCTGAGCACATGAGGGTCTCTCCCAGGTCCCTGCTGTCCCATTGACCCACTGGGGGAGAAGTAGGCAAGGTCCTATGACAAATAGCCACGCGTGGGGCAGGGAAGGACACAGGGAGGGGTACAGGACCCCCCCCTCTTCCCCGTGCTGTGGGTGTCCATCCCTCACCATCAAGCCCCTGCCCCAGAGCCACAGCACGTGCTGGTGGGAGAAGTCTTGGAGCAGTTGGGGCTTTTCCCACTTCTCCCAGATGAAAGCAGCTCGGGTCTAGGATCAGACCAGGCTGCTTCAGCCCCCTCCAGCAACGTTTTTATCCACATTTCAGGGCAATCAGCTCTGAGAGAAACAGAGCAAAGGTTTCCCAGCCCAGTTATTTGTCCCAGCTCCTGGCATCCCGAGTCATAGGAGGAGAAGCCACCAAACCTGCCCACCCAAGGGCTCCTTACTAGAGGAGGACTTCTGCTTTCTGAGTAAAAATAACTCAAAACTCCAGGAAGGGGGGGGGGGGGAAGCTGGAGGGGAAAAAGAATAGGCCAAAAAAAGAGGAACAATACCAAAAAAGTCTATTTGGAGAGCAAGGAAAATCGAGGCATCCACCATTAAGAGCAGAGCCGGTGTGATGGGCCAAGCCCAGCGAAAGCCTGATGAGATGTTAAAGGTTGGGAGCAATCCTGGCCTCTTGTTGGGAGCTGTGAATAGGCTGGAGGATCAGTGGGAGAGGATTGCAATCATGCCAGCCAAGCCAACAGCCCCTCTATCACACAAAGTCTGGGTGGGTTACAGCCATCATTGCCCTAATTAACGGTGCACTCAGACGGCTCCATCCCCAAAGCCACAGCTCAGACAGCTCCCAAAAAGCCCCCTTTGGGAGGGGGTGGTGGGCAGGGAGAAATGCCAAAATCCATCAGGCCAGCCTGAAATCTGGGGTCTCAGGGGTGGCTTTGCAAAGCCCAATGGCAGCCTACGCTGGTGGTCCCCATCCCACCAGCCAGGTTATACGCAGTGGGCAGCAACCCCTCCTCTCTCATCAGGGTGACCAACGAGAGTCACCGTGGTGTACCCAAAAACCTGTCCCATCTTTATGTCACCTTCTCTGGCCTGCCAAGGAGATGCCTACATCCCTGAGCCCCCCAAGCAGGGTCCTGCCCTGAGCCAGTGTTTCATTTCAGCCTTGAAAGCCATCCCCACTCTACCACCACGATAAACCTCCCAAGCCCAGGATGTCCCCAACCTGCCATCCCATCCTCCCCAGCAGCCAAAACATTCCCCTCCACCCACTAATGAAGCCCATCACGGGGGGATGTCGGGAGCAACGCCCCACATCACCCATCCCAGCCACCCCCCACGTTCCGCAGGGAAGCTCCTGGGCATTGCAGGCTCAAGGCGGGTGGTGGGGGCGATGGGCTGACAGCTCTCCCGCCAGGTGCTGATAATGTGACGGATGGTCCAGGTGCCGCAGCCGGGCCCCAAGAACCGGTTGCCTCATCCCACCTTGGCAGCAACCTGTAATTTCCGAGGCGGCATTTCCAGCCCGTACCCCACGAGTGATGGGCAGGGGGTTCAGGAATGAAGGCAGAGAGGCGCGCAGGCAAACCAGATGTCTCTGTCGTTAAAGTGCAGCTGCGCCGAGGAGAGGTCATCGCCGTAATGAATGGGGCCGGGTCCCCACTAATTAGCGCTGACAGGCAAAGTTCAGATGTGTCCACTGCTCAGGAATAAATCAATCCCCAAGAAACACGTACGGCCAAAGAGGGATGTTGGGGTTTGTTCTCCTGCATCCCAGAGGGCAAGCAATTATCCCCTCATTTTCCAGTTAGGGTGCGCTGGGGAAAGGTGGCTTCCGATCCATAAATACCTTCGTTCCACAAATACATTATACTCACAGGTGTTAAAAGATAATTTTGTTCATGAGCGAAACAGGAGGGGACAGCATGAAACCAAGCAAAGGCTTCTTGAGGCTCCTGGTGCCATCCAGCTCCTCTGTTTCTACCTCCCATAGTGTTTTGGCAAAGACAAGCCTGTTGGGTGGCAGCGATGCTCCTGGTGGAGATCCGGCTGGGGAATGGGGTATATCCGCTCCAGTTTTCAGGAGTCTGAGGAACAGGACTGGAGCTTGAGTCCTTGGGTACCCAGCGCTGTATCATCACCTTGCATCCCGATGCCTGTGGGACAGCATTGACTGCAACACTGGCTAAGCTGAGAACAAACCTGTGCCGTGGGGGTGTTAAACCTTCCCCTGCCTCGAGTCACCAGTAAAAACATCTGCATGACCCTGGTAACTTTTTTTAGGGCGCACAGAGCCACTGCCACCTGATGCTGCCCTGCAAGCTGCTTCAGTGAAACAAGAGATTCGCTCTGCCCTGTTATATATGGTGATATTATTTCACGTGTTTCCTTTCCTCCTCTGTTTTTGCTCCAGAAAAGGAAAACAATGCTCTGGTGCCATTGAAAAACCAGTGAAGCCCAGTCCCCTGCCATATCCAAAGGTTTTGAAACTTTAGTTGCAGGATCAACCTTGTTTTCCCCCCAGCACTCGAGAGATGCCTGTTGGAATTTCTTGTTCTGAGAGATGGTGTCAGGGTTGGTGGCACCTCCTGGGCCAGTCCCCCAGGTCTGCTTCTCCTCTCCCCAGTGTAACCCCAAATCTAAGGCAAACTGAGCTGAACCCGGGCTAGTGGGAGGTGTCCCTGCCTGTGGCAGGGGGGTGGAACTGGATGGTCTTTAAGGTCCCTTCCCACCCAAACCATTCTGGGATTCTGTGGTTCTATGAAAGTTTTGTGTCTGCTCCCACTGGTGCCACTCACCCAGAGATTTTGCAGCCCATCGGTGCAGGCACCGTGTCCGGCAGAGATGCTCCATGCCTCCCTGTGCCCAAGGGGCTCTAATATATTAGGGGAAAAGGGGGGAAAAAAAACCCACAATCCTTACAGCCCACAAACCAACAACCTCAAAGTTGGCTTCTAAATATAACCTGGTCTCCTTGCTGGTGGAGATGAGGGGCGGGCACGCCGGGCAGCTGCTAATTAGCAAATGCCATCAGCTGGCCTCGTACTGTATGGAGCCACGTGATGGAGGGTCGGTCCAAGAGGGTTTTGCAGGCTGGGACGTTGGGTGACATTTCAGGAGCACATTGCTGAGGGGTTAAATAATTGGTTGGGCTCCCCTTCGCCTTCAGAAGAGGATGCGCGCCCAGATCGGATTCCCAGGGGATAATTAACTTCAGCAGGGAGCGGGGAAAGGGAAGCCGAGTATTTTTAGTTAGGCAAAGAGCTAGAGGTTTCTTATTCCTATAATTGATGGGAAAAGGGGGGACAAAGGAAAGCACTGCATGGTTATGAAAACTGAAAAGGGTTTTTTGGTTTTTTTTGTTGAATCAAAGTATTTACGTTTGGCAAAGAAGGGCCACTATAAACCAGCGTAGCACAGAACCCCTTTCCTTATTATATAGAGCTGTTAAAGGGAAATGTTTCGACTCTATTTAAATATTATTTAATTTCCAGTAAAAAACAGACAAAATCAATGCAGCCTCAGGACGGGTTTATATTTCACCGGGCAGCGGTTTCTAAAGGAGAGCTGGTGCAGCAGCAGTGCTCAGATGACTCGGCTCATGCCAGTACTTCTGCAAAAGTTTTTTTTTTGGGGGGGGTGGTATAAAGCATTACCCCCCGCCCACGGCACCGAGACGTGCATCTTGGCAAGCATTGATCCTGTGGTCTGACCACTTTGCTCAGCCACCAGCCGCATAACTGGGCAGCACTGTCACACGGGAGGGGGGGGAGTGCAGGAAATATAACCGTCAGGACACTTGGGTCGCAGGTTGGCTGTTCGCAAGGTGGCACCTGGCTCTCAGAGAGGAGTTAAACCTCCCAGGGGACCAGCCAGCATCACCTGGGAGATCCCTCCAAGGTAGGCTTGGGCAGCTGATGGGTTATCTGGTGGCATGGTGGCCTCTCCATCCCGTTTCTCCATCCCCCAGCTGCAGGCACAGCATCCCCCTCCCCACAGCCATGGGGTGCCGAGGGAGACACGGCCACTGCCCCAGCGCAGCGAGCTCTGTCAGCTCGTTTGGGTGATTCTGGGGGGGTAGGAGGTGGGTGCTTTAAATCCATCACATGTTGCAAGACACAGATGAGCGCAGCTGGAAGAGGCAGTGCCTTGGGCTGCCAGCCCTCCAGCTCTTTTGCCAGGCTGGAAATTTCCCTGGAAAAAAAAAAAATAATAATGTTGTTCCCTGCTGCTGGAGGGCAGCTGTAAATCACTGCAGCAATGCCAGGAGCACATCTGGATTTGCCAGATTTTTTAAGGCAGATTCATGTGTTCTTTTTTTTTTTTTTTTTTTTTCCCACACTGGCAGGGCAAGTTATGTGATGGGCTGAAATCTCCCCGGTGTGAGGACTAAGTTGTTATGTGGTGGATTAACTTAGGGAGCAAGCCTGTGCTGGGGTCTTTTTGCTTCTGTGTACCGTGCTCTTTCATGTGCCAGGAATGAGCTTTCCTCGTAATGCGAAGCCAACGCAGACAATTTAAGTCATTATTAATAGATGCACTTGATCTGAGGAAGTAAAATGCTTAATGTTCTGTTAAATGAGGTGTATTCTGCAAACAGCCGCACGCAGGGAGAAGGTGACTATGCTCCCCCTGCGTTTGAGATTAATGAGAGCCAGGCTACTGCTAACAAAGTGCTCATCCTCACCAACTTTTGGGGCCTGATTCTCTGTAGGAGCATCTCTACCTGTAAGGATGATCCCAGGCTTAACCAGGCACAGGATCAGGTCCTTGGATCCACGGTGATTCGGGTACCGGGATGCTGGGAGGCAAGGTGACGTGCCCAAGGCCACACAGCACAGCAGTGGCAGAGGAGGGGAGTGCTGTAGGGTCCCAGCTTTCCTCTGTGCCCCCAGAATTGCTGCCAAAAGGCGACAGGTAGTCTATAGGCAGTCAAAACTGCCTCTTCTCCTTCCAAACCCAAGCAGGGAACTTCTCCCCCGCTCCCAGCCTCCCCAGGATGCTCTGCTGGTGCCCGGGCTGGCAGCTACTCCCTGCAGGAAAGCGTTCCTTAGGAAAATGCAGAAATATCACTTCACCCTGACATCACCTTCCACCCATCAGAAAGAAAAAAGCCCTTGGCTGTGCTGGCAGGAGCTCAGGCTGTGCATTTCGATGTGCCACTCAGCTACAAGAGGATGTTTTCTGGCTCCTCACGCTGGCCCTGGCTATTTTTAACCCCCTCCGCCAGTGCTGCCGTTAATCCTGTCATTACCGTGACCCACAAAGTGAGTGTTATATGCAAATAGGCACTGATTAAAAGGCTGGCAAGAAGGGGTCACAGGGTATTTCAACACACTCTCCACAGCATTTCAATGCCAGACACGGACCCCTTGCAAAATTAGACCCAGCGGGTCTGGGCTCCCTGCTAAATATACCAGGCTGCCAGGGCGGGAGGGGTCCATGCTGCAGAAAGGTGATCGCCGTGGTGAGACAGAGGGCACGTGAAGGCAGGCTTCCTCTGCGCCGCAGCCAAAATAGCACAGGGCTGTTAATGAGCAGAGAGGGAAAGCACGCCAGGGCTGGGCAAACACCACACGGGACACGTCCCTGGGGAAAACAATTCCAGGCTGCTCCGCTCCCCGGGTCTGCAAAACTCCTCCTGAGCCAGCTGAGGGACCCCAGAGGACAAGGAGGCTGGTTTGTATCCCAAGGGAATGCTTTGAGGAGGTGGGTCGGTTCATACCAGGAGGCTGGAGGCAGCAGAATGGCAACAAGTGGTAAAAGAAGAAAGATGAGGGGGTTTGGAGGCTGCGAACCGACTGAGCAGCTGTGGACAGCCAGCCCAGTGGGATGGCCAGCCTTGAGTTCAAGGGGGAGGAAGAAAATGGGGAAGACCCCCTAGGCTGACCTCAAATTAGGTCCCAGCACGGCTGCAGGTGAGCAGGGACCTCGAGGCAGGGGGTCCTTCACACTAAGGGTTAATTCACACAAGGATCCCCAGTCAGACCCCACCCTGGATGGGCACGAGGGGATATTTTTGTGGCTCTGTGCTCTTCCCGTGGTCACCACAGACCCACAGAGGCACCTGCGATGGCTCCTGTGGCATGGATGTGGTGGTCCAGGGCTGGCACAAGGATGCTGGTGGTCACCTGCCAGAGCCCAGCAAGGTCCCTGCTCACAAAGGGCTATGAAGAAGGTCCCAGATGTTTCTCCCAGCCCCAGGGTGACTCCCCATGGAAAGAACCATGAAGCATTTCAGCTCTCCCTCCACATCTGGCTGCTCTGATCTAGCTCAGCATCTCCTCCACATCCTCTCCGATGGTGTTTATTCCCTGGGATGGAGGGGCAGGGGGCTGCACCACCCAGAGCCCCCGAGTCACAAGATGCCGAGGTCTATTCTCATCTGTGCCGTTGGCGTCTCCCGTGACCTTGAGGAAAGTAGCCACCAGCAGCAGGAGCCAGGGACACTGCACTGGCATCCGTCCTTGAGCTTAAATGGCAGCAGGGGCTGGGCGCCTGATCTCTCCTATACAAGGCATTGGGGGGGGAGAGCAGCTTTCCCGGCAGGTTTGTACTTCCCTGGCCTTTGCCAAGTGCTTTGCATCCCTGCAGGGACGCACTAGTGTGCCAGGCTGTGCAGTGTTGGCCACTAACGCAAGGCACAGATTTTTCTATATAGCAACCGTGAGACTGGAAATAGGTATGGTCACCTTAAAGGAAAAAATAAATACATTCTTAGGCAGAGAAAAAAAAAACAACCCCAAAAAAAACAACAAACAAACCCACAACTTGCTCAGAGTACACAGATGAGGATACACAGGGCTGGGCAAACAAGAGCTGGCTAAATTTTTTTTGTTTTTCTTTTTACCCCCTAGATGGTAGGCATAGTTTTCCCCCCAGCCTGAACACCCACATCCCAAGCTGCTGCCTGCAATTAAACTGGCAATTAAATCCGAGAGGTGCTGCCACAGCACAGCCCAGTGACCGATTGACCCTCATTGTATCGCACGACTGTTATCATCCGACCCTGCTGGAGTTATAAATACAACGACAATAGAGCCTTAACTGGATTATAATTAGACAATGAGCCCAGGAGGATGGAAACAATGAACTATAAAAACCCGGCTATCCTCCCAGCCAGGACCTACGTGCATGGGAAGCACTGAAATGGGTGAGTTACCGGGACCGATTACAGAAAAGCTACAGATTTCCCCCAAATTGGATTCGGAGCATCCTCTAACAGCTCACGCTCCCAGCACCAGGTATTACACAGCCCTGGTCACGGGAGACCTGCGGAGCCTTGAGGTCCTGACCGACCAGTACTATCAAGATGTCAACCTGGTGTTTGAGATCAGTAACAACGAGCTGGAGTGGCAGGTGAAAAGCCAAGCGTCTTATGGACTCTCAGGTACTTTTCCTTTAAAGGCCAGTCCAGAAAAACCAAAGGGGAAAAAAAAAAAAAAACAACAAACAGGTGTTTACTAACCCTAAATAGGAGAGGTGTGGTGCATTGAAGTGCTTAATGCTGCTTGTGTAGAGCCTGCTGATCGCGAGGTGGCTGGTTTCTGTGCCCTGCAGCCCTAGCCAGAAATTGTCACCGCTTTCTTGTATTATTTTCTTCTCTTCTGCATATACTAACCCACCGGAGGGGCAGGGAAGTGTAAAAAGTGTATGTCCACATTATTTTTTTTCAGGTTGGGGTGAGGTGCTCTGTGGCTTGGGCATGCTTGCAAGAAGGCTCTCAGCCCAAATTCCCCATGCAAGGGCTCGGAAAGTGCAGCCTGGTCCTGCCTGGGAGGAATGAGATGCTCCCAGGGTAGGGATACCTGCTGCCTCCCAAACCCAGATGCTCCCAGTTGCTCACTGGGCACTATGCATCTACTGATGGTCACGGAGCTATCAGTAAACACAATGCCTTGCTCCAGTTGAGCCCAAATGCAACAAATCCCACAGCCAGCCCTACATCACCCTCCCAACATGCTCCCGCCCAGCCTGGGTGCCTTCACACCCAGCCCAGTCCCAGCAAAGAGAATGTCTTTTTCCCCTTCCCCTGGATGCAGGTGGGGAATTCACGAGTTCCCTTTTAGCTCGTACCAGCAAGGTTTTGCAAACGGGGTGTTTTGCAGGCAGGGTGCTGGTTTTCCCAGCTCATGCCGGATGAAACCCTGCTCCTGGATGCACACACACAAGGGGAGTTTTGCTTCCCCTCTTGCCAGCAGTGCTCACAGCAGCCATCAACCATAACCAGGCTCTTCAAAACCCTTAAACCCACCAGGGAGCCAAAAGAAAAAATGCAAAACCAGCACATTGATGCTGTTTATTCCCAAGGCTGGTGCACAGGGGATAGGAACATCCCCAAACAGCATCCCTGGGGCAAACCCTTGGGTCCCCAGCAGCTCATCCCTGAGCATCATCCCCACTCCGTCCTCCTGCAGGGCTGTGGTCTCTGGAGTACAAGCAGGAGCTGACCACCCCACTGTGCCTGGCTGCCCGCCGTGGCCACACCGCCTGCCTGCGCCATCTCCTGCGCCGACGCGCCCTCCCCAACCTGGCACCGGGTGGGCGCACGCCCCTGCACGAAGCCTGTCTGGGGGGACACACCGACTGCACCGAGCTGCTGCTGGAGCATGGGGCCGACCCCAACCTGCAGAGCGACGAGGGCCTGGCCCCGCTGCACCTCTGTACCACACCAGACTCCCTGGGGTAAGGAGATGATTCCCCCCATCATTATCCCCCCCATTGATAACCTCTGTCCGCATCCCTGCATACAGAATCCAGCACTTTTGACTCTGTGGAGTTCACAAAAAAAAAAGATGCTATGGTCCCCAGCAAGAATTCCTGCATGCTCCCACATATCCTGGCTGCTGCAGCATGGTCAGCATAGCCAAAAAGGGACATTTCGGTGCCAGGGACCTTGCACTGCACAAGTCTCCTTCCCAGGGACAGAAGTAGTCCAGCCCAGCTCTGCATGCTTTTCCTTCCTCCTCTTTCACCATGATTTCTCTCTGAAAATCCCCACGTCCCACATCCCATGTCCGGCACGCGTTCCCATTTTTAGATGCTCAGGATGGGTCTGGTCCCAGGGCGCAGGGATCACCCCAACATCCTGTGCTCTGCAGACCCCCCCCATGAGGGATGTCAGTGCTGCTCAAGGCACCCAATCCTCCTAAAATCCCATGCCCAGGGCCATGGCAGCGATGCCCCCACCTCCTCACACCACACAATACTTGTACAGGTCCACCTCAGTTTCTAGTCAGGGGTAATGCTCAGCCACGTGTGCCCGCTCCCTTCTCACCCCGGATTAGCATCACAGAGATGAGCCTAAACATCGCCGTGAAAAACAAACTTTTCTCATACCCTTGGTAGGATCAAGGAATCAGTTTTTTTTTTTTTTTTTTTTTTTTTTTTTTTAGAAATAGCTCAGCCCCTTGGTACCCTGAAACCGCTCAAATGTTATTGCCTGCCAGCTGCAGTGAGAAGTCCCCCTGGCTTCAGTCCTCTCCCCTTTACACAGCCAGCGAGCCTGCAGAGAAGTAGGAGGTGAAGGCAAGGTTCCCACTGCGGATCCTACATATCTTGGGCCCGGTGGCAGGGCAAAGAGCTCTGCAAAAGGGAAGCAGCCAGAGAGGAAAAGGTTTGCAGATATTACATATCTTGAGCCTGGCTTATAAATAAGAGTCTTTACAAGACAGCCAAAAATCAGATATTAATCAGGTTTTGGTTCAACCAGCTGTCTAGGGATTAATCAGCTGCATCCTTGGTGTGATGAGGGTTGGAAGGAGCAGGGTGGGTAACAGAGGATGCTACAAGCAGTCCTCATCGTGAACAAGGAGCTGGTTTTAATTCCTTCACCTGAGCTCCCTCTTGACCTTAAAGCCTTCAGTCTCCAAACCCCAAGCCACTCCAAAAGCTGCACTGGGGTGTTTTAAGCTTTACCTACTGTCTCTCCCTCCATAGGGATGGGGCACAGAAGTCAGCCTGGTGGATGGAGAGGACCCCATGGACCACAGAGGTCTGGGCATCCCAGTTTTGGCCAGGTGCTTCCCAGCTTGGGGAAAAAAAAAAAAACAACCAACCTATATATATACACACACATTAAAACTGAGCCATTGTCACCAATTAACATGTTATTTCCCCCACAAAGAGGGAGAGGAGTGTCAGGTGAGGCAGCAAACAGCAACGCGGGGATCAGACGGACACAACGTGGGAACAGCTGAGTTCCAAGCCCTGGAATATTGGGGCTTTATAATGGAAATGCCGAGAGACCCTTAACTACGCTACCTGGCGCGATGGGGGCTTCTACAATAACTAAGCCAACTCCCTTGAAAGATCAAAAATTAATAGACATTTCAGACAGGTTTTGAGGTTTCGACCACTGCTTTTCAATCACAAAGACTTTGCTAAAGTTGGAGACTGAGGAGGTCAAGCTTTAGGTAACACAAACATTTCCTCTTTGATTAAGGAGAGACTACTTTACCTTGCTTTTTTTTATTTAATTTTTTTTTTTGGTTGAGTAGTAGATTTTAGGTCATCCTTAATTTTTTACTGACAATAAAGAGCAGGTCATTGACCTACATAGAGAGCTATTTTATTTTTCTCCCTCTTGATAACAATGGCCAGAACACCTATGTGCCAGGTTCTTCTGTATTCCCATATACTCGGCAATTCACCATGGGGGCAGGACTTAAAACCTTTGAGCCTCTCAGTGACTGGGATAAAAAAAAAATTATCTGGGCTTCCTTCCAGCCATTTGAGCTTCAGAATCCATGAGATTTCAACAAAAAGGATATCAGAGCTTTAATCTAGGAGCTTTTTGAAGAGATGGAAAAAAAAAAGTTCCAGTAAAGTTCAGTCTTACCTTCTTCACTTTAGGAGCTGTTCATGCCAACGTCGGCCTATTTAGTAGAGTTCCTCTCCTTGACCTCTTTTTTACAGCAGAGATAATTAACATGGTGGAGTAAGATGAGTCTCTAAATTCACTGTGCTCTCTCCCTGGTGCTCTCCCATTTCCCTCCTAAAGCTGGGATGATTAAAGGAGGCTGCCTTTATTGGTACCCCCCAAAAAAATAAAATAAAATAAAAATAATTGAGGGGGAGAGGAAGAGTCTCCACTCTCCAGCAGTGCCGGGAGGAAGATGCAGGGATGCAGGATGCGGTCCCCACCTCCCATGGCGGTACCCGCCGCAGAAGGGATGGCGAACACTCCCGTGTCTGTAGAGTCCTCCTTCAGATCTGCGAGGCGGAAAAAGCTCTCTGAAGATCCAGGCTTCCCATGCAACCAGGGAGAGCCTACCTGGAAAGAAAACCCCCAAAGCTTGCCTTCACAGAGGGAAAAGGAAGAGCACTTAGTCAAGCCAAGGGATGAGAACAGATATCAGCCCTGCCCCTGTGCAACTCAGGCTCATGGCTGAGTGATGCTCGTGTCTTCAGGCTTTCCTTCCACCCCAGGAGCAGAAACCAGAGCTGTCCTCTGGCTCCCACCCTCCAACACCAAAGGATGGAAGATGAACAGTGAGATGAGTCCATGCAAGGAGACTCAGTGTCCAAAGGGCTCCATGGCAGAAACAATGGGCAGGGAGTGAGCGCAAGAGCGGCCAGCTCAGGGAAACGGGACAGGTTTCCTTAGGGGATGTTAGGTGAGGATGCCTCATCACAGCAGAAAACAGAAGCCCAGCAGAAAGGCAGGTACCCAAAAAGGCAAGGCTCCAAGAAGCCAAGGAGATGGGTACTAACCCGCCCTTGGTAGCCCTGGCCCTGTGGCATCCTCCAGCTGTTCCAGCATCAGCCTGGACACACTGGGCTGTGGGGTGGAAGCAATGATACAAATAAAAAAAAAGACAGAGTTTTAAAAGCCAGCATTTAGCATCATCTAGTGCTAAGCCTCGTCCTCTGCTCCATTTAATGGTGCTAAAGTACAAAATTCAGAGTTCAGAGCCATTTCTTCAGAAATTCAGTCTTGAGCCTGCTCTTTGAAGAAGATGTTCCACACGCTGGTGTGACAAAATGAGGGCTTGTACCAACGGGCATCCACAGCTCACAGAGATTTGACAAAGAGACAGTGCAGAGAGGGCGATGCTTCTGGGCTGCCGCTCACCTGGCAGCAGCGGAGCGGGCCCCAAACCAGTACAACCAGTCCTCAGTGCCAGCATGACCGTGCTTCACTGGTGGGCTTGCAGTGCCCAAAAAGATTTTCATCTTGTAAAGAAAAAGCAGGCTGCCTCTCTCCTTCCTTTAGGGAGTTAATCCTTGCATTCAGAGCCAGGCTGGGGGAAGGCTGTTCTGAGCAGGATCAATCCTGCCGTAAATCACCGAGATGGTCACTCGGATCCATGAAAAACAACCAAGTGAAGGATGGGAAAGCCTCACTCCAGCCCCAGGGAGCAGGGGAAAAAACCAAACAGATTTTCCTTAAGAAAACAGAGGGCCTGAGCAGGTTTTTGGGAGAGGAATATTTCTCCAGCCCCAACCTCCTGCTCCTCCTGCTGGTTATTCATCACATCCCATTCCAAGTTAAATCCCGCTTTCCCAGCCTGGGCATTTTTCATCCCACCAGGATGCTGGGAGCCATGAGCAGTGAAAGTGAAGGGGAGGGCAATGGAAATGTCCTGCCCGACATTTCACCCACATCTACCCCAACTCTATTAGTGGGTGAAGGAGGAAAAGAAAGCCCAAATCATTTTATCGCACTTATTTGGACCCCAGCGCAAGGCAAACTTATAGCACTACCAGCAGTTATCACAAATTAGTGCAATTTTGACCTAAAAATTACTTGCCCAAGCAAGGACACATTCAGGTGTGTTACCCATCACCCACAAACAAGTTAGGAAGAGTTTCAAAGTGAGCATAAACCAGTCAGGCCAGGTTGATGGTAACAGGCTGGATAGCAAACAAACTCACTGGCTTTGCCACCCCGTGTCTGGATTTTAGCTCAACTAAACCCATGGCTTCTTGCAATATTCCCAGAAAACTGGAGAGGAACCCTCAAAAAAGCAGCGAACATTAGTTGAGCCCTGTTTAATGGTATTTTAGTCTAATGTGATGGGCAATTACAGGGCATTGGTAAAAAACCAAGCAGCTAGAAATGCTGGCCAAGCGTTAGAGCAGATGAGCTCATCAGCAGGGATTAGAGGCTAAAATAAGAACCTACAGCCAGCAGACATGAATGGCATCTGCACAGCACCTCCCGATGCCCCATGCATCCAAACAGGAGGCACGTGCTCCTCGCAGGACCCCACCATTCCCATCAACCGGAGGACATCACCTCTTATTTATAGCCCCTCACTAACTTTCCCTCTTTGCCCAGGGAGGAGCGTCTGGGGGAAAATTCAACATAAGCCGACTTGGGTTTCCTCCAACAAGGGAGCTGAGATTGAAGCCACTGGACTTGATAACAAATAAGAATCATCCTGCAGTAAAATAGCACCTGGGAAGGGTGGCATTTCCATTCTGGTATCTCTATTGGAGTATTTGGGATGTGATTCTGCTCAGGGGCTCCAAGCACAGCTGCCTCCTTGCCTGGGAAGGAGCAGAGATGATCTAAACCTGATCTATAAAAAAAAAAAAAAAACACCCAAAAAAAAAAATAGGATTTTTCTTCTGGACTATTCCACCCAATTCAGAAATACATTTTTTTCCCCTGCAGAACCATCCCTTGCTTTGCCCAGAATACATTAGTTTAGGGCTCCAGAGTTAACCATGGTGTTAGGATTAAGCCAACCTGGAGAGGTTCCGAGAGTCATGATAATTAGGACTACAAACCCCTTCTGTCAGGGACAGACAAGACCAGTAAAAGTAATCAAGTGTCAGTGTGATTTGCTCCAGCAACAGGCCCCCTCCAACAAAGTTCTACCAGCTGCCAGCAAGCACAAAAAAAAACCCCAAACAAACCCCCCCAAAGCATGCTGAGAGACAAGCAGTTGCTTGAGAAAGGGATTCAGCACATTTTAGACTAAAAGGAGAATTGTAAAGTAAGGAGTTGGCTGGCACAACCTCACAGTCTGCTCACCGCCAACTGCATCCTCAGCAGCAAGCAAGCTCCACAGATGCCTCCAGTGAGGTCCAGCATGGGCAGGCAGCATCCAGGAGCATCACACCTGCGCAGACTGCAGGCACAGCCTGTCCTCACAGGTCCCACAGGATTATTTTCCTGGCAAACCCAGGTTTGATAGGCACAGGAAAAGCAGCCCAAGGGGGTGTTTGCAGCTCCCACACCACCAAGGACAGCAAACGTCTCAGCAGCTCCTATCAAACCCTGGGGGAGGTGATGCTGCCAGTCCAGAATTATTCAAGTGTTGTTATTATTATTATTTTCCCCACATGTTAGTATTCATCTGGGCCAGGAAAACCAAACAATGCCCTGCACTATCCGTCCTCCCTGGGGCTCCTCTTCTTCCCCATCCCTCCAGCTGGAGGGATCAGGCTGGGACCTCCCCCCACTCCCCCTCATTTCACTTCTGTATCAGCCTAGAACCTTGCTTAAGGCTCTGGGTGACACCTGAGCTAAAAGAAAAGCTTATGAGAGAAAAATAGAACAGGTGGGGGGGGTTAAAGGCTGCTAGCCCTCCCCAGACTCCAGCCAGCCACTGCTGATGCTCCCTGAAGGACCAATCTCCCCACCTCCCAGCAGCATCTCTCGGGAAACTCGAGCTGGCCACATTTTCAAGGTCTCTCTTGGATGGCATGTGGGTCTGGACCCCCTCCAATAATAACTCCCCCATGCCACAGCAGTGAGCTCAGCCCCACGCACTGCCCCAGCTGCCGACAGCCCTGCCTGGGTGGTGACATTGAACCGCGCCAGCCTGGCAGCTCCCAGTGGGAGACGGAGCAGTCACCTTGATTCATTCGGACTGGCTGGTCACATCCGTTTACTCACACACACATACTGCCGAAAAAAGAAAAAAAAAGAACAAAACCTACAAACCATTGAGGCAGACCTGGCATCTTTAACCTCTGTCTGTTGTCACAAGGACGCAGGTGGAAAGCTCTGATAGGAGCTGGTGTCCCTGCTGCACAGCAGCCACAGCCCCTCTTTGCACCCATGCACAGTAATGTTAGAGGGAAGGGGAGACGGGAGCAGTAATAGAGGATGGGATGGCTTGCTTACCTTGATTTATTCCTTCTGGGAACTGCAGGTGCTGCCACTCTGCCATCACCAGACGGGGTACCCAAACAAGCTGGCTGAACTCGTTTGGGCAGACTCAAACCACTTGCAAAGGCATTCCTGTTCAGGACAGGCAGAAAATACGATTTTTTAGTCCTCTTTGGGGCAGAGGCGTGAGACAGGGGTTCAGGTCCCTTAGCAGGAGAAGGGGAATCTGCTTTTGTACCCATGCACACCTACCCTGAGCTCTCTGTCTGCACAGAGCCAGTGCTGAGGGTTTCCCTCCCTGTCAGCTCCGTCCCAGCACAGCTAAGAAGGAAGCAGGGGTCCAGGATGTTTTCACCTGGGAAGATCTGTGGATGTCAGCCAAGGGGTGGGTTTTCAGAGGTTGTCTCCATAACACCCCAGGCTGTGCCTGTGCCAGGAGATGACACTGCAGCCCACAGATCAATGGCATGGAGGCACCCATCACCCTGTGTTGCCCTCATCATGGCTAGATGCATCCCACACACCTCACCAGCTGGGACAGATCCGGCTGGCATGGCTTGCTGCAGGTACCCAGCACGGTCCAACCACCAGTACAGCCCAGTCAAGATCACTGTTCCCTGCTGGCTCTAGGATGGTGGGACCCTGGACTGATCAAGGATGACCATTCATCAATGATGGTGGGACCCTGGTGGGTCAAGGATGGTCAAAGTGGTCAACAATGCTCAAGGATGGTCAAGTACGACCATTCACGAATGATTATAGGACCCTGGTGGGTCAAGGGTGGTCAAGGATGACCATTCGTGAACGATGCTGGTCAACGGCAAGAGGCAGATGTTGCCCAAACCACTGTCACCACCACTGCAGTGGGCACAAGGGCACAAAGTCACCTCCCAGCCTTTGCTGTTCTCTCCCAAACTCCTCAAGTGCCACAACTTCCATGGCAGCCCAGCTTCAGCCTCATCCCCGCCTTCACCCCATGTCACCTCCCACCCCATCATCCCCTGCAGCTCCAACTCGAGCCCATGGCCCTGCAAAACCCACCCAGGTGATGCACCCCCCAGCCTCCCCATCTCTTTGCAGATGCGCCAAGCTCCTGCTGAGACATGGGGCCACCGTTGACCTGCCCAGCGAGGATGGTGGGGAGACAGCACTGCACGTGGCGGCCAGGCACTGCCTCTGCAACCATGCCCACCTCTACCTGCGCCATGGGGCACGCGTCGACATCCCCAGTGCACGGGAGGAGACAGCCCTGAGCATCCTCTGCGGGCAGGTGCCAGGCACTGGCAATGGCTGCTTGCAGTTTTGCCGGCTGCTGGCTGCCCACGGCGCTGACATCAATGCCCGGGATGAGACGTGGAGGAGCCCCTTGCACAAGGCATGTGGGGCCGCCAACGCCATCCTGGTGTCCTTCCTCCTGCGGTATGGGGCTGATGTCAACGCCATTGACTACAACGGCGTGTCCCCGCTGGGCTGCACGCTGCAGAATGCCAACCTCAAGAGGGACTGGCAGCCCCACCTCGCCGTCCAGCTGCTGCTCAACCACGGTTCCCAAAAGATATGGCCCCCCGCCTTCATCAAGGTACCGACCCCACAACAGCCCCCTTATATCCCCTTGCACCTGTAATTTTGCTATTGGGGTCGGGGTGCTTTGGGAAATAAAAAATTGGGGGATTCGGGGAGGTTTGAGTAAGGGTCCTGGTCTGGGCAGGGAGAGGGAACCATGGCATTGGGGTTGGTTCCCTGGTCTGGGCAGGGTGAAGTGACCATGGCATTGGGGTTGGTTCCCTGGTCCAGGCAGGGTGAAGGGCAAGATGGAGCCTGTGTTGGCATAGAGGACCAGGAACGAGGAATTTTTTTCCTGCCTGAGGATGTCAGAGAGAGGCAAGACCAGCTTGGCACATCGGCCAGCAGCGCAGCCTTCTCACGGCTTTGTGTTTTGTTGATTTTACATCAACCGATAAAGAAAATATTATTCTGGCTTATCGGGCACAAGCCAGAAATGTAAATAAGAAGCAAGGGCTGCATCCACAGCAAGGCAGGTCTTCCCATCACTCCACAGGTGAGAAAGATCTCCAAAGCGTGCCAGGACAAACCCTGCGCCTGCCTCTTACCGACATGGGACCATCCCTGCCTGGATGGTGGGGTGGGGTGAGCCCCCACTGCAGCATGTGGATGCTCCGTCCCCCTGGGACATGCATCTAGGTCTGCGTTCCCCATTGCTAGGTGCTGAAGTCCTGTGCGTCCATGCCGGAGATCATCGAAGTCCTCTTCAACTCATACTCACAAATCCCTGTCTCTGAGAAGTGGGCTGAGGCTGTGCCGGAGGAGGTGTTCCAGGTGAGACTGCACCGGTGGGTTGGCAGGGATGGCTGAGCCCTGAGGAGGGGGCTTTACCCACCAAGAGGATTTTTTCCCATCTAAACTTCACTCGGGGGTGGGGGGGGAAAGAAATAGTCCTCAGAGCATCACAGCACACCCAACACACTCAGCAGCTTTGCATCTCTTTGGCTCCATCAACACCAAAACCCCTGTTCCCTCCCCTGGCCCACAATAAAATCCAATCCCAGCATCTGGAAGCGACCCCAGAGCCAGACCACAGCCCAGCAGGAGCCCACACCCCTAATGCTGGTTTTAAAAAGTTTGTCCCCAGCCATGCAGTAGGTACGGCCAGCCTGCTCTTGACCAACCTCGGACGGCTGCCTTGCCCCCACCAGCCCATGGTCAGCTTGGCTGCGCAGGGCGGCAGCTGCTGAAATGCTCATCAAGCTCCTCAGCATGTTCTAGGGCATGGGAGAAATTATTTTTATTCCAAGCTAAGGAAAGGCTGAGGCTGCACAAAGCGATCCTGCGTTGTTTCCCCATCGCAGAAATGAGCAAATCTCTTCTATGCCAGTTCTCAGGCTTTCTGCAGAGACGCCACTGCCAGTGGGCACTACAGCACCCTCCCCAAACTGGCTGCACTCCTCCAGGTGTGCATCCGCAGGAGAACTCCTCAGCCAGCATGCGGGAGCCACATCAGCACATAAATCCCTAACCCATGGGCAAACATCGCTGATAGGCTTCTTACCTCCTCCTCTTGGCTCTTCATCTCAAAAGTATCTCCAGCTTGTTTGGCTTAATGAGGAAAAAACCCAAAAGTAAATGATGCTCATGTGTTTTCTCTCTCCCCACCTCTCTCTGCAGCAGCACCAGCTTTTCTACGAGTCCTTTTTCCGGTTGGCGGGCACTGTCCGGTGCCTGCAACATTTATGCCGCTCTGCCATTCGGAAGAAGTTTGGCAGCAAATGCCATTGCCTCATCCCGTTGCTGCCCGTGCCCAAGCCTCTGCGCGACTACCTGCTGCTGGAGCCTGAAGGAGTTGTGTTTTGAGGGGCCGCGAGGAGCCCACCAAGGCCCACCGTCACCCTTCCCTCACCTCGGCATCCCTCAGCATCATCCAGCAGCAGCCATTCCTGCCAGCTGAGCTCAGGAGCACCATTTTTCATGATAGATGGTTGTTTTTCAGGGATTTATAATGTAACTAAAATGTGCTTTCGGCTGTAACTTTGTATAGATTTTTTTTTCTAATTGTGCTTTAAATAGATTATAGAGAGCAATAAAATGATTAGTAGCTGTTACAAGCATGCTGCAGATATGAATAACACTCGTTATAAAGGGGCTCTGCAAAGCAGCTGGGCTCCTCAGGTGTGCAAAGGCAAGCACGCACGGCAGCTGATGAAAATCAGCCCGTATGGGCATCCAGTCCCCTGGGAGAGATCCCCCCATGAGCAGCTCTGGCAGAGCTGGGACCAGAGGTGCAGCGTGGAAGCAGTTAGCAGGGTGCAATATCCAAGGGCATTAATATACACCAGAAAATAGACCAAAAATCTGTTTGGTTTTTTTTTTGATGTAGAAAGAGCTGGTTACTGCATGCAGGACCAGATGCAGGGGGGTACACAGCCCCCTGTTTCTGCTGGGTCCCCATGGTCCCAGAGATGCTCCAGCACCTCCCATGCCCATCGCTGCTCCACGGCTGACATGCAGAGGGACAGGAAAGCCCAGCGGTGACCCAAAGAGGAGGATTTGGGGCTTTCTTTTCACACGCTGATTTGGCAAAAAGTAACAGGAGGAGCAAGGATGTGTTTTCCCAGACCCTCGTGTTCCCCAAATTAATTTCTGTTGAGCCAAAGCAGGCGTGCGCACGTGCCCCCTGGAAGAACAGCTGTCCTTGCGCCAGCAGCTCTGCCAAACTGTTCCACTGCTTAATCACACTCACTATTTTAAAATAAATGCACAAATAAATCAGCCTTTTTGCATGTTTGAGTGCACTTTGCCCCAGCACCCAGTGCAGCTGTGGGTGGTACTGGTGGTGCTCACAGGATGCGGGCAACACCCCTGGCTGGGATGCCCCCCAGAAAAGCCCCACGGCAAAGCCCCACAACACAGTGAGACCTGGCACTTCGTGACTTTAGTGGCCGTTTTGCTTTACGGTTTGTTTTGGTGTTCAGAGCAAGGCGGGGAAATTGAAGGGGATTTAGGGAAATCATCGTCCTTTGTGTGTCTGAACCAGCCAAATAGAAATTCTGGTGCCTGTCACAAGTCTTTCATCTTTTGTGTGGTCCTGGACTGGGAAGAATGACATGTTTTGCACCCGTATCGGGCAAGTTTGCATGGAGATAGAGTCCCACCAGGTGATCGCATCCTCCCCTAGAAATCCATGACCCCGGCTCACCATCCGGTAGCTACCGTTGGGGAAAAATAAATGCACATCAAAGAGGGGGGAAAAAACCCAAAAAAACAAACCGCTTTGTGCCGGGGAACCTGGATGGGACCGAGGGGAGGCAGGGGGACCCGGGGAAGGATGGAGGGGCCGTGGGAGGGGGGAACCGCCGCGGACACTCGTAGACTGTGCGGAAACTCCGCGACCCGCAGGGGGCGCCCTGGGCACGGCCCCGGGGATGCGGCGGCGGCGGCGGCTGCCCACGCGCGAAGGGGGACGGGAAAAACACCCCTCGGGGAAAAAAAAAAAAATTACTTTGGGGGTTTTGTGGGTCTTGTTGTTTCCACCCCTCCACCCCCCCCCTCGTTTTAAGCCTTTCGCCCGTGGCGGTGGGTGCGCGGCGGGAGCGGCGCGGGATGATGCTCCGGGCGGGATGATGATGATGATGCTCCGGGTGGGATGATGCTCCCCGTTTGCCTGCTGGGGTTGACAAGTTTGGCGGGCAGGCAAAGAAACGTTTGGGGAGAATTTTTTTTTTCCCTCCTGCCGGCGTCTTGTTTTGATGCAGATGTTATAGGAAAGGATCATTTTTATTATTTTTTTTCCAGCAGCTAAAGACGCGAGGTCACATTAACTTATAATACGGAGACACATAAAAATGCGATTATGCCTGCTAAACAGAACACAGTAGGCTGCTAGTTAAGACAATGAGATTTCCAGGAAGCGATGCATAAATTCTTCAAAAAATGACACATTTTTCACGTTTCATTCCAATTAAATTACTGAGGCAGCTAACACAGCCCTACTCACAGCATACATTGGGGTGAAATGACAGCTTTCCTAGGTGGGTTGTTTTTTTTATGGGGTGTTGCTTTTTGGGTTTTGAGGTGGTTTTTTTTTTGGTAAATCTGTCTGGACGCGCGTGTTTTATGAAAGGCAGTTAATATTAATATTAAACTGCTATTAAGAAAAAAATGCCAGAGACCTTCGCTCCTCGTCTCTTTTTTTATTTTTTTTTTCCTTGTGGCGGGGCTGGTCCGTCTCGGTTTCCCACCCCGCAGCAATAAACCCGCCCCCGGTCCTGGCCGGCAGCGGCTGCGAAATAATTTCCAAATAATAGAAATCACCCGCCCTGATGCACACACATCTCTGTTCGCAAGGAGCTGGTTAAACAGCCGGGGCTGGGGAGAATTAAGGAGCACACCCCCCCAAACCCCCCCCAAAAAAAACCCTTTGCCCACCCGCCGGGTGTTTCCCCACCCGGAGTCCCTGGGAAGCCGCCGCCTGCAGGATCGGGCCCCCCCAGGGGGCTGCTGCGGAGATTGGGGGTGGGAATGTCCTAGTGGGAAGCTGAGCTTGCTCCCCACAACCTGCTCGGTGGCTGACAAGGGGCTCATCAGGGTGATAATCAGCCCCCGAAGTAGCCCCCGTAATGAAATAGCATTTCCCGGGTTTTTTCNTTTCTCCCTCTCCTTCTCTTTTTTTTTTTTTTTTTTTTTTTTTTTTTAAATAAGCAGCCGAGAGAGGCATCGCGCAGGCTGCACCGAGGCGGGTGCTCCGCAAAGCAATACAAATCAGAAATGAGATTTTTGAAGTCCTAATGAACCTGATTGCATGAACATTTATAATCCCCCATGGCTTCGAATGAAATCAGATATAATCAGGAGCTATGGGGAGAGGGAGTGTTTACAGGCAGAGATGGGGAAGTGCGGCTGGATTAGTAAAGATGCTGCTCCTTCTATTGATGTCTGAAATGATGGATAATGTGAGAATGGCAAATATACTATTTGTCTAATGGCTCTGCAATTAAATTCCCCTGTAAATGACCCATGCCTCATTTCATCCTAATCTATGGAATTTTGATTGAATTCGTCAGCTCTAATTGAAAAATACTGCACTTTAATGTCTGCAGTGCTGCTTCAGGACCGCGCTGGTTTTAATGAGACGGTGCCCCTCTGACCCGGGAATATTTTAGACTTTTATTCGGGATTTTTAAACTGGCGGATTTCTCAACTATATTCCAAGAAAAGCCGCGAATGGGAGCGTCTCTGTGTGCCGGTGGTTTTCCACCGCTCGAGATTATCTCTCCGTACCAAGGCGTTTTATTAAGGGCTCCTTTAGTGCTCTTAAAATATTTGGATTCCGATTATTCAAATACATAACAATTTAAGAAAAAAAAAATCTTATTTCCCTTCATCCCAACGAATTTCGGGATATGAACAGGGATTACGGAAGCCAAATTTCTTTATTTTCTTTTCTTTAATTTTTTTTTAACCGGCACGACGTTATTTTTACCTCTTCATCTCCCTTTTTTCTAGCCCAAAAATCTCGAGCGCCTTCAAGTTTGTTTTTTTTAAAAAAATTAAAAATACAAACGGGGAAAAATAAAACTCACNCTCCCCCCGGGAGCCCGGTTCCCAGCTTGAAATGGGTTCAAACGGGAACACGCGAACGGGTTAATGGGATTAAGCGGGGAATGAGGGCTTGGCGGGGGATGTTGTTTGGATTTTTTCCTTTGCCGGCTTGGAACCCGAGGGAGGAGGCCGGAGGGGGTTTCCCGGGGTCACAGCAGCTCCGCGGACACGCGTGGGGCGGCAGGTCGCATCCCTCCATCCACACTCCTCTGCGTGGGTGAGACCCTGCTGCATCCCTTATTTTGGCGTTCAGCGCTCACACCTCATCCCTGCATCATGAAGTAGCAATATTTTTTTTT